>OVBJ01000870.1:0-39623 GCA_900406535.1 Noccaea bulbosa | reverse complement strand
ATCATAACAATATGTTTGATCTATTTTATACAAGCATATTAAGTTTTATTTCAAATGAAACTAATTATAAAACATGGTTTTTTCCATCTCCAAATAAATAAGTTTTATCAATTTTTTTCTTAAAAAAAAAACTGAACCCGCGATCCGCGGGAAAATCACCTAGTAAAACATTAAAACGGTTCTTCTTCCGAGAAAAATAACAACATATCCAACAGAATCATTACAAACTCCTCCAATCAATTAATATATGATGGGAATGGGCGAAAAAATTTGCTTCTACAAAGCTTTATCGTTACCGGCAAATGCATCAAACAAAACGAATGTAAAAATGAATCCTGAAAATCTGCGGTTTAGGGTTTAGCAAGCGCAGCCACCTCCTTTGGGCTCGTTTTCAGTCACTGCTTCTGGTATGCCTTGGAAGTATCTGCAATTAACCGGAAAAGAATTGTGTATGAGGAGACATATTGTGTAGTACTTAAGAAAGAAAGCTTACATACTAATACACTATATTGAGGTCAAGCAAAGAGAGAAAAAGCTTACATATCCTGTTCATGCTCGTTTGCGAGAGCGGTTTTGGCAATGGTGAAGAAGGCGTCATCAACGTTGTAGTCTTCTTTAGCCGAGGTCTCGAAATAGGGTATGTTGCCATTTGAAGCACACCAGTCAGCTGCTTTCTTCTCAGAGACCTGTAGTAGTGTTTATACAGAGAAGACAAGAGTAAAGTAGTGAAAAAGCAAAGATGGAGAAACGTTTCTTGATTATATATCCTCTTACCGCTCTGCTGCTCCCTCCATCTATGTCAACTTTGTTTCCAAGCACTATAAACGGAAATGTCTTTGGATCCGATGGACTTGCCTGGGCAGCCACAAGTTACCATATTATGAGATGTTAAAGAGGATTGATAATATGAGTGCAGGAGAACAAAACTGATTGATATACTTGTTTTTCACTGGTAAACCAAAAAATCCTGAGAACTAAAATAGATACAAAAGATAACCACCAAATCATCAAAAAAAAAGGAGCTTGACTCAAACAAAAATCTGAAGATTACCACTCTGAATAGGCAATGCTAACAAATGTTCCATAACAGCCAAGGAAAACAAGAACTAAGTAAATGAAAAAAGGCAGAGCATATAACAAGAATGAAGCATTAGGAAAGCAAAATGTGGGGCGTAAAAGAAAGAAGAGAAACCTGTTTAAGAAACTCCTCGTGCCAGTTTTCGAGAGAGTCAAAGGACTTCAACACATTGACATCATAAACAAGAGCACAACAATCCGCGCCTCTGTAAAACGCAGCACCAAGACTCTGGAATCTTTCTTGTCCAGCGGTATCCCAAATCTACATACACCAAAAACAAAAACAGAAAAGTGAATCTTGATTGAGAAACTCATCGTCAAAGAGAAACAAACAAACAAACAACAACACACCTGTAGAGTAGCAAGCTTATCTCCAATCTGAAGCTCCTTGGTCACAAAATCAGCACCGATTGTTGCTTTGTACTGCAGACTAAACTTCTTATGCACATATCTTAAAATCACCCCGTTAAAGGAGATACATCTCAAACTAAAACATTCATTCACACAATTTCTCACATATAATCTCCCAAATGCATCCACTAAATCGCTTATAATCAACTCGAATCATTTTTCCAATCTTGCAGATACGNAAAAAAAAAAAAAAAAAAAAAAAAAAAAAAGGGGATTAAAATCGAATCGAAGGATACTGATTCATCAAGGAAGTCTTACCAACCCTGGAAAGCGACAATCACAGATCAAAATCAAAGCATCGCAAAAAGGTGGGATCAATTATAAGAATCGGCATCCCATTACCCGCTATCGCCGAGGACGATGACCTTTAGCAAAGTACGTCTTCTCGTCGCCATTGATTGTGTAGATCTCGGAGATCAGTGTGAGAAATGTTCTAGGGATCTTTTTTTTTTCTTTCTTCTCGATTTGAAACAAGAATCCGAAGAAAGGAGATGGGAATAGTAAAGGGGCGCCAATTAGATCCCTGCGATTTATTTTCCCCCAAGCTTAATGAGTTAAAAAAAAAAACAAAAAAAAACAATTTTGTCTAAAAGAAATTCGATTTTTGTTTTTGATCAAATCATTCACATTTGACTGGATTTATCTAAAATTTTATTAAGACAGGTTCAAAAACCAACTGTAGATAAGAGTAAAATTTAACAATTTTAAAAGCCATATTTTAAGTTCTACTTCTTAAATTTTAATACTTAATTAAATAACTTTATAACTAGTATTTAAAAAAAACAATATATATATATCTTAAATAGCTGTGGGGCATAACCGCTATTAACACTACTAAATATCTCTACAAAATTGAAATTTCAAGGGAACATAATGAAAAATCCTTATAAATTTGCATAGATTTTAAAAATCCAAGGTGGGCAACTGCCCCTCCTGCTAACAGGCTAGATTCGCCCTGGTCTAATTCCTAACATATAAGATTCCACCAAATTACTTAAATTAAAAGACAATTAAGGTTTTAGACTAATCAAAAGAAAATGTTTTTACAGTGAAGAAGTGAAAGAGCTTATATAAGCTCATTACGGACATTAGACCAATGATCATACAGTGTATAAAGAGCAAGAACTAATTGAAATTAAATGCTCCTTGGAAGTATTTTGGTTGCTATATATTCGGAATTTGATTATGCATGCTGATTCTTGTTGGATTGCTCCATGGTTGATGATGGTAAGATATATGACTATATTTCTCAATTAAAAAAAAAAAAAAAAAGATATGACTATATTCATTAAATCTTTTATTTTTGGTCAAACCAGCTTGAAACTGTATTATATTCATCAAATCTTTAGTATACTCGGTTTTGTTTTGTGAGGTAAAAAAAAAAAATCTATAACACTATTTACATAGAGTTTGGGCCCATATAAACGAAATAATATATATGGGCCCAACTGTATCATGGGTAATGTAGAAGTCCACTTTTATCTAAAGAGATCCGCACCCTATAAACCATTAGAGGAACCCTAGATTTCGAATCCATTCGGCCAAGAGAGTGTAAAACGGCGAGAGCGTCTCAATCTTCTTCTCTCTCAGATACACAGCTCTTCTCTTGAGATCGAAACAATGGTAATTAGGGTTTCCGATTTCTTTTCTCAATCAGTCCCCGTTAAAACTTCTAATCTCGTAGATCTCTCACTTGATTTAGCTGGTTCCCATCGATCTGGAATTGTATTAGCTTGTCTGTTAAATCCATTTGTTTGGTTTGAGTTATAGGAGTTGCTTTCTGATTTGGTTGTGGTTTTGTTGCTGTGTGTAGTCTCTCGTTGCAAATGAGGAGTTTCAGCACATTCTGCGTGTGCTCAACACCAACGTTGATGGGAAGCAGAAGATTATGTTTGCCCTTACCTCAATCAAGGGTATTGGGAGGAGAATGGCCAACATTGTCTGCAAGAAAGCCGATGTTGACATGAACAAGAGGTGTCTTCTCGTCTCTCTTTATCTTTTCTTTTTCTCAGTAAAGATTCAACCTTTGGATAGTTATATTGGAAATTAGCAATTCTGTTGCGTTGAATCGATTAGTGTATATAGTTTACAGTATCATAATGTTTCAGTAACATGAATTTTGCATTTTTGTGTATATACTAATTTTACATTTCCCTGTCTTACTATTGAGTTGTTGTCTAATTTTGATCTCAACTCTGGTTCAGGGCTGGTGAGTTAACTGCAGCTGAGCTAGAAAACCTCATGACAATTGTTGCAAACCCAAAACAGTACAAGATTCCAGACTGGTTTTTGAACAGACAAAAAGACTACAAAGATGGAAAGTACTCTCAAGTGCTCTCCAATGGTCTTGACATGAAGCTCAGGGATGATCTTGAACGTCTCAAGAAAATCAGGTGATTACTCAATACTGATTCCCAATCATATAACTCGTTACCACTGCGTGTTCTCTTTGGGTTTGGAATTGAATTTTGTTTTGTATTTTCTTGCAACGATCAGGAACCACCGTGGTCTGAGGCACTACTGGGGTCTCCGTGTCCGTGGACAACATACCAAGACAACTGGTCGCAGAGGAAAAACTGTTGGTGTGTCTAAGAAGCGTTAAGCCTAGCTTTGCTAGCTGCAGAAGCTTGTTTTGGATCTCTGATAAGGACCGTTTTTAAGTTTTGTTGTTCGTAGAATTTTCAATGACTCGAGTCTTTATGAGACTCTTCAGTCTTTATGAGATATCTTCACTGCTGTTTTATGACATTTTAAGATAATATTTTGTCACCAGATCTTTATGTCATTTCTTTATTTACATATTTTGTTGGCATATTTCACTTGTTTGTTAGCTTTCTTCAAAAATGTTTATTCACAAATACTAATTCAATCTTACAATTCCTAGAGATATCAATTATTGAAGCTACTATTTTGTTAAAATACAGAATTGATGTTTGTAGTCTTGTTTTTCAAAAATCATTTACAAATATCTCAATCGTCTGTACGAAAAAAAAAAAAAATATCGTTTTTGTTTCGTACCAAAGGAAAATTAGCACGACGAAAATAAATTAAGCTAAGAAAAAAAGAACAAGTCAGAACAGAGATCTAGAAGTAATAACTACGTGATGGCTCCTGATCATTTTCACCACTTAAGAGAATAGTTTCGTCTCTCTTTGAAGAAAAAGGAATCCGAGGCGTTTTGATTATTTTAGCAAACCTTGGAGTAAGTTCCAGGCTCGGACCAACGTATTTACTTGACATACATGATTACCCCAAACGTTTTGCAGAGTCAGTCTTGAAGTCTCTATCTCCACAGAGTGTTCTCTCTCCAAACGCTGAATCGTTTTCTTGCCCATTGAGCTCGCGGTGACATCCTGATTACACCGAAACAAGGAACATCGGGTTTTAGGAACATCAGTAAGTTCTGCCGACTGATTCTCCAGCTAGAACTAATTAAACGATTAGGAAAAATGGAGATGCGATGGAGGATAGATATAAAAAGAGTGTCGAAACATACCCATATGGGGCCGCTAATGGCATTTAGGATCAACAACTTGAACAACTTATCCTCCGAATTGGTGAGAAGTTGATGTGAAGCAACGGTAATGGTCATGTCTTGTAAGAGTGCGTCAATATGCGATCCACTGCATTTCATCACTATTCTCTTGTGAATCCAAACAATTTTTGCAAGATGGTAAGCTGTGGTGCTCTGCTTGCTGTCTCTTTTGTACCGTGGTTCCATGTCTTCAGGCAATTCTTCGTGCAGCCTGAGAAATGTAAACGCTCTTTTCCCACTCGTCCAGCAAAGAAAAGTTGATGATCCGTCATCTAAATCAGGAAAAGTGAGAAACTCATGAGAGGAGAAAAAAATTGGCTATGTCAGGTGTAACTTATTCAAATAACTCAGAAAACGACTACTCAGGAGCACAAAATGAGTCTTTTAAGTATCCGTTCAGTAGGAACAAAGCTTATGTAAACATAACTGTATAGACTCATACACATCTTTATATGTTTTCTCTACCTTTCAGCATTACACACATACACATCACTTAACGAGAAGCTCCTAAGAGGATGTTTCTACATACTGAAGACTGAATAGGACAGCAGTAGACAATGTGACTTACCTACCACAAATCCTGCAAGTGGTATATCAATATTTTCCCCACATTCTTGTTCTGCGGGATCGTCGGATCTCGTTTGGAGAACAAGAAGATGAACTGAAAGAACCTGTTGCATCAACAAGTCAGTACTCATAATGGAAAATTAAAATAGCTTTGCTGAAACAAAAAAGATTACCTTGCAGACAAAGTTTATTTGCTGATTATCCTCGTTTCCTGAGAATGAATTAGAAACAGAACCAGCAAGATTGCAAGGTACGTCTCCCTTAGGTGTAGTTTTGGGCAGACATAAAGCAGCTCCGTGAGTTGGTTTCTCTAAATATGGACCATCCACTGCCTTTCGAGAGTTTATCTTGACAAAAGACACCGATGACAAGAGAAACCTGTCCTCCTCTCTATAGAAACAATAATGCAAGGGACTCAAGATAAGTTTTCCACTTAATGAGAAGCTAACTAAGCAACGGTTGTTATTTAGGAATAATACCCGGTTCCAAGAATCCGGTAGAATGTTGCATTCACCCCAGGGCCAAATCCAATGAGATATGAATGCCTGCTGAGTGAACCAAAAATCTTCACCTGAAACACATCGTTTAGTAGATAAGACGTACAAGAATAAAAACAGCAGAGAGAAAAGAGTGTAATATGCACTCACCATTTGATGATCGACTATAACATAAATGCAATAGCTACTCAGAACATCAATGAGGCAAGAGTCAACTGCTACTACGTCGCCTCTGAAAGTCGCCAGGTTTCCCTCAGGAAACAAGCTGTTGGAAAGAGGTAGCCGAGACGGCTCTGCATGCGTGCTCATCATCCCCAGAGTACAGCATGAAATATCATTTTTGCCGTTTCGAGCTGCAACTGGCTTATTGACTTCTTCCAAGTCGTTGAGATAAACTGAGAAGAGCCTTTTTGCATAATAAGGGAGAAGAAGCGAAACATCTGAACAAGGTTGTGGACTAGACCCATTTTGTTGTTCCACCGCAGGAGATGGTTGAGAAGATACCAGGGGATATACATCCATAGATCCATCATGGGTGAGAGCTTCATCAAAAGAAAATTCCAGACTCCATAATTGTGTTTCAGGTCTAAAACTGATTCTGTCATTGTTAGATATGCCAGACCGTCCAAAACAAAAGGAATCATCACTGCCATGCTTCATCAAATAACAACCGCCAATCTGCAACCCCTGCCATGACATATGCAAAAGCATCATTTGGTTTAAATCGTTAGTCTTTGAAGGGAATCACATGTTAATAAGAAATTAATACTTACATTATAGTTTTTGCATTCAGGTATGAATTCTAACAGCACCCGCTTAACACTCTGCATGTTACCATTTTTATTTTCCTTTAAACTAGACAGCGTTGCAGCTATGGTCAAACTGTGACTACTAGCAAATCTGACGGTCATCTGGCAGGAAATTTCATGCGGCACAGGCGGCAATACACTTTCTCCCTGTAATGCTTTTCCGGTTTTACATCTCTTATGTGGACGATTTTCTTGGGAGGTCTTACGTTCAACAGGTTGGGGAGCAGCTGCGTCTTTTTCAGTCACAGTACAAATGAGTTCCCAGGGAATGATAACCGCCTCGATGAAAACACTGTTACAGTCAGGCATTCCTGGATGACCCTGGCACAAAATCAATAATCATAACAATTAAGACCTAAATAAAAAATTATTAGCATAAACAGCTGCTTTACTTTCTTTAAGCAAAAGATATAAACAATAGTGATTGCAAATTTGAGAAATGGAACCGTACATTTTTCAAAATTGGGAATTTGTGGGTCACCCTAAATAGATGAAACGTTTCCCCTTTGAACTCATTGTGATCACGCATCCGGTCAATAGAATGATGCATACGAACATTTCTGCAACTTGCAGCACCAAAGGATAGAGAAAGTGGCATAGTCATGGTGCTTTTTATGGTCAGTGGAGTGGGACTAACCACACTTCTACAGGAAAGTGGCTTTTGAGGAAATGGGATGTGGAGCATCGATTCAGGTATTCCTTCCATAAGAAGACGGTAATCAGAAACCTACAAAAAAAAAAAAAAATTAAAATCACGAGTTTGGTATTCCTCCAAGGTGCCGGATAAGCGAAGAAAATGCAGTTTGAAGTACAGAACTAACCTCATATATCCTGCAGGCATTTCTATCACTTAGAAGGCCTGGCATCAGAACATTAATGCTGCCAGTTCTGTCATGCAATTGTAGTATTCCAGAGGATGAGATCTGTATAGAAAAATAATGTCACAGCTACATAAGGGTATAAATAGAGGAAAACAACAACCTTGTTATGTAACAAAAGCTAGATCTATGTTCCAGATATTAAGTAAAGATATTCACCCTATCAAGTTGACATGATGACACTGACATCTCAGGAAATTAAGAACATGCTTAAAAATAAGCTCACTCATGACGCAATATATGCAAATTAAGAGTTATATACCTTGAATCTTCCAAGCAAGACGACACCAATATCTTCACTTCTAAGAGTCCTTGTATTTGTATGACTGCTTCTTTTCTGAATTGATGATGGGTGATTTGAGCAATTACTAGGAATAAACACGGTGTCATCTTTCTTATTCCGAGAAATCAATTCACTCAGCATGACCTTGTAGTGGTGGACAAAACTTGAGACAGGCATTACCTATTTGCCAACAAAAAAATAGAAGTGGAACTAATACTATAAGATCTAAAGATGATCATGACAGTTTAACAAAGATTAAACCTGTTCTAATCTAACCATATGATCTACAAAACAATAGACTCACCAATTTTAGGTTGCAATCACGAGCTTCACTATTGCATCCGCATGATTCATGGATGCAGAATTCAGTAAAAAGCCCACACTGTAAATATACCAAAATTCGAAAAAAGTCAAACTGATGAGCATGGATATTACCCTAAGAAGAGTATACAGTTGTATATATTGTTGAATTTTGAATATACCAATTTACCCTAGGTTGAAACATAGATGGCGGCATTCGTGACTCTGCATACATCTTTGTCAGCTCCTCCTTCTGATAACACCTCACAAAAATGAGAAAGACTATAACAAACAAGAAAAGGCCACAATGAAAACAAAGAACCAATCCTGCTTTGAGTTACCTGACAGGATCTTAAGGTTTCCTTGTCTGATGGCATTCCGTCAAAGTTCTGGAAGCATGAACTAACAAGTAATGTCCTGCAAAGCATTGTTTTGCAGCTATATCACTCACAAGTCATAAAATAGCATGAAATCACTTAACATATTGCTAAAACCATTAAAGAGAAAGAGCACCAAAATCTTGCAGGAAAGGACAAAGAGTCAATGAACTGACTCAGAGGTGTCTGCCGACATGAATCTACAAGACAACTGAACCACCAGCTTGATAAATCTTCAGAATTATAAGAGAAATCATCCATGATTCACTGATTTATAGCAAAACCTTACCTCGTTTCAAAAGGTGAAAAAATCTCAACTGTGATGCTGGTCTTGAAGCATGCCCCAAGTATAAGCACTTCTCCCCAAGGAAATTTGGTACTCACAAAATGAACGTTTCTGACAAAAATCTGCACTAAAATAAGTCAAAACAATCAAAGATCTCAAACCAGCACAGACTTCTGAGACGCTTACAGTCAAAACAAAAAAAAAGAGCCACACACTATACACTGAAGCAAGAGAGGACTTTCTTACAAGGGAACCAGTTCGGATACTATGGGGTCTTTTGTGTATCTGATCCGTCAATAAAACCCACACATCCTGATCCAGCTCAACAAGCTTTCCTTTCAAGTATACACCTTTAACCAATCCAAGGTACGACCCGCAATTACCTCTCCTGTGAACAACAGTTTTCGAACCTTCCTGTTTCTTAGAGAACCAAGGTGAATGAAGAACAGAGTTCCCAGTCGTCACGAACACCAACATAGAATCACATTTGCTTATATAAACCAACTTCTTCTTCATCCCCGATAGAGCAATACTTCTCCCAACTAGCTTCGTTATCGCAGGGTGCCAACTCGCAGCCACTGAACCACAGAAGTAAACGAAGACAGACTTCTCAAAAGAGTGACTGCCATCGACCGAATCCAACACATCGTTCCGTCTACATTCTTTACCCTCACAGGCCATGACACTAACTAAGAACCCCCTCACAGGAACATTCACAGAATTATCAGAATTTCCTTCCATACAAGGAACAACAGAGACGGGGCTAATGGACTCTAACACACCATGGACGCTATACCGTGACTTACCGTCACCGTTTTGCGGTGAGCGCAGCGGAGGAGCCAACGGAAAGGAATCAAGCAGCTTTCCGGTATCATCCGCGAGTTTCCACTTGATAATTTCCAAAAACCCACCGGAATGCCTCATAGGAAGGAAATTCCATGATAGAACACAAATCTTACACCCAATCGCGCGGATTTCGAGACCAATGATATCACAGCAGATTGTCAATTCACCGTCTGTGAATCGAAAGCAGTAGCGATTCGGACATCTTAGGGTTTCGGAAGGGAGCGATAGCGTCCCGACGATAACCGCTGGGTAGTTCAACGGTGCGAGAAATTTCCGGCTAGATTCCGAATCGACGGTGCCGGCACCTGATTGGGGATTCCTACTGCCTGATTCGGAAGACGAGTGAGAAGCTGATGAAAAGAATAGCGAGAATGCACCGGTGACGGCGCGGCCTCCGTGGACTAGCTCCGAAATTTTGATAACCGTCGCGTTCTCCATTATACGGAGCTCTGTGTATTTTAGACTCGCCGGGAGGACTCGCTGGCTTTGTCCATGGATGGACTGTAAATGGTGGAGTGAACGCAAAAAAAGAGTTAAAGAGGGTGGAAAAGTGGAAACAGAGCGGGAACCCAAGAATGGTGACCCGATTCGTAGACCCGGCCCGGTTTCGTTTTGAGAAACGCAGACTTCACAGCGTTTAGGTGCAGCGTCAACGAGATACTAGAGCATCTAAATGAAGCCCAATATTATCTCTCATAACTCATAAGAGGTCCACTAACCCATGTAACTAGAGAATAGAAAATAGATAGCTCATGACGAACTTTATTATGCAAATGCAAATGTAAAGAGAAAGGAAGAAACTTTAGATTGTCACCAAACTTTTGCATTTCCTAAAAAATTTAAAATCTCCTAAAATTACTTAAAATCTCCTAGAAATGACAAGGTTTTTTCGAATATTGATCGTGAACCACCAGATATACATAATTTACATAATTATTATATATATAAATTACCAACATAAACATTGACCTTGGTCTGGTGATTAGTTTGCTAAAATTTACCAAGGATTGGTATGTTTGGTCTTCCTAAGTGATCGACTAGTTCACAGTTACTAAAGCCCAACGTTGTGCAGTACAGAACCTCCCATCATCCTCGATTAGCTAAAACTGTATCATGACTTCTTTTAGGCTTTGTTCACAACCTCTTATTACCGGCTAATATGGCACAAGCTGCACGATCGTTATTTTTTCCAAATTATCGGCTTGATCACAACTTGGGATCACATTAATCTTTATATCATTTGAATAAAGAATTTGAACATGTGGATTATTTTATCGTATCAAACAAAGCTAAACCACCATTACCAATTAAAAAATAAAAAGTTTTCCACAACCTCTTAAAAAGTGTTATCTTTGTTTTTCTCGAATGTCCCCGATTGGACCTCTTAAAAAAAGGATTTCCATCAAACCCTTTTTCAAAAGAAAACTCTTACATAAGAGAATAAAATAAAATAATTTAAATTGTTTCTCACCTAACTTCTTCCCAGTTTTGTTTTCCTAAATTCGAGGTGGTCTCTTTTTTCGAGCTCCACATGTCCTCTCTATCCTCCTGACTCTCTCTCTCTCTCTTTCACTCTCTCTCTCGCCGGAAACAATCCACAACCATGGCTACCAACACCCAAATCCGAATCGGAGTAATGGGCTGCGCCGAAATCGCTAGAAAAGTCTCTCGAGCAATCAACCTCGCTCCGAACGCAACAATCGCCGCCGTCGCAAGCCGCTCTTTAGAAAAAGCCAAATCGTTCGCTTCCTCCAACGGCTACCCGCAATCGACGAAAATCCACGGCTCTTACGAGTCGATTCTCGAAGATCCTGAAGTCGATGCCCTCTACGTTCCTCTTCCCACAAGCCTCCACGTCGAGTGGGCTATACGCGCCGCCGAGAAAGGGAAACACATACTTCTGGAGAAACCTGTCGCGATGAACGTAGCTGAGTTTGATAAGATCGTCGCGGCTTGTGAAGCTAATGGTGTTCAGATTATGGATGGTACTATGTGGGTTCATAATCCAAGAACTGCTAAGCTTCAAGAGTTTCTCTCTGACTCTGAACGTTTTGGTCAGCTCAAAACCGTAAGTTCTTTTTTTTTTTTTTTTGTCTCTTTGATTTGGGTTTCTCCAAATTTAATAGCTTTGGTTCTCAGGTTAGGGACTTGTAAGTTTTTTTGAATCATGTATCTAGATTTGATTAATTTAGTTATTACTCATTTTAACAACTTTATGCTACTCTCTTTATATGATTTCAAATAACGTTGCTCTGTTTCTCTCTGTTTCCAGAGATTCACACACAGTAAAGAACATAACTTGTATGGTTTCTGTGACTTTATAGATTATAATATATTGATTGAAACAAAAAAAAATTCGCAAACACATAGAAAACGTAACTTGTATGGTTTCTGTTACTTCATCACGGTTTAAAAGTTTCATTTTCAAGATTTGGGATTATTCTTGTATTTGTATTAGCACACGGTGAATTTTGTTTATTTATTTATTTTGCATTCTTTGAAAGCTTTGTCTCTTTGGAATCTGCAGGTACAGAGTTGCTTCTCATTCGCTGGAGATGAAGACTTCCTCAAGAACGACATCCGCGTGAAACCGGGTCTTGACGGGCTTGGTGCGCTAGGAGACGCTGGATGGTACGCGATCCGAGCAAGCCTCTTAGCCAACAACTTCGACGTTCCCAACACCGTCACGGCCTTTCCCGGAGCTGTACTAAACGAGTCAGGAGTGATTCTCTCGTGTGGAGCATCTCTGACCTGGGAAGACGGACGAACCGCAACCATATACTGCTCTTTCTTGGCAAACCTGACGATGGAGATAACCGCCATCGGAACCAAAGGCACGCTTCGTGTTCACGACTTCATCATACCGTTCAAAGAGACCGAGGCATCGTTCACAACGACCACTAAAGCTTGGTTCAATGAGCTTGTGACCGCGTGGGTTAACCCGCCGACCGAAGAGACGGTTAAGACGGAGCTTCCGCAGGAGGCGTGTATGGTGAGAGAGTTTGCTCGATTGGTTGGAGAAATCAAGAACAAAGGTGGCAAGCCTGATGGGTTTTGGCCGAGCATTAGTAGGAAGACGCAGCTAGTGGTTGATGCTGTTAAAGAGTCTGTTGATAATAACTATCAACAGATTAGTCTCTCTGGTCGTTGAAAGAAATTGGCTCATCTTATTAATGTTTTCATGAGTTTTTTTCTCATCTCTTCTAATTTCAAACTTTGATCAGTATTTGTCTCTCTGGTCGTTACTAGTGTTTGTTGTATTGCTCAGTCTTCTGCATGTGTCAATCTGTATGTTGTTACTCATTATTGGTTAATGGGAGTCAATAAGCACTTCTTGTTATCGTAAGGGATTTAAATGAAAACAAGATCTCTAAATTTTGGTTTGTTTAGAGCTAAAACATTATTTGAAATTGTTGTTCCACTAATTATTTTTCCACATGTACGGACCAACCATCTAGTTTATAATAAGAAGAGATCAATTAACCTATGAATAGTGTAAACTAGAAAACCACAACTTTACACACTATTGTGACGTGCGTTCAATTTTCGTTTGCAATTAACTAGGCATTTACCAAATAACCAAACCTAACTAAAGCAAACAAAATAACAAAACTAGACAAAACTTGGGCGAATAACTAGATAAAAAATTAAACAAAAACTAAATAACTTTAAAGATTAAAAGCCTTTCGAACACTCGTTTATATTTTAAAAAGCAGTGTTTTAATAAGATAGAAAAAAGTACGTTTTGTATTTGTTTGATGACTATAAGGTTCTGAACCAAGGCCCGTCCGTCGTACATCTCGAGACAGATAATCTCCTCCCAAGCTTCACCACCTATTGCCATTAGGAAGAGTATTTGGTAGCCGAAACAGCTTTAAATTCGATCTCAACCTTCAGTGTGTCTTCATTGTCCAAATAAGACTTTCGAAGATCAGCTGAAGACATGAAGTGATCAAAACCGAAACCCGAGCCTGCTTTTTCGTGCCACGAGTTAACTGCAATAGAACAGATTATAGAATCATGTAATGTAAGAGCATTTGTTATATACAAGCAGCTCGTGTTAGTTTAAAAAAAGCTCAGAAATAAGAATGTATTTTCTAACAACATACAATGGCCTGTCACGTGATTCGATCCACGTGGATCTTCAACTCTGATATCTGCTTCCACGTAAATCTTCTCATCTTCCTTTAATGTTTCATCACCAGCTAAAGACAGAAAAATGGATAACCATTTACAATCTGGTGTAGAGTGGCCCTTGGGATACAACTTTAGAACCCTACAAAACGTTATTATCCACCTTTTAACACTCTTTATGAGTTTATGTACATGATCATAAAGGTAAAAAACAAAGATTTGTTAGTAATTATATCATATATTTTTCTAAATATTTGCATTTACCATTTCTTTCCTCCCTTTGAAAAAGTCTCTGATGAGCGAGGATTCTCATTTATTTGAGAGAATTTTTTCAAAGTCCAAGAAAACTTGGGATACGGAAGTTTTTCACCAAAAGAGATGATTTCCCATTTGGTTGGAGGTGGAGCAACAAACACATCAACACCAAACTCGCAATGATCTCCATCGAAGAGGTATCCGTTTTTATGGTTATTGAATGTATCAAGCGGAAGCACTCTCGGGAATCCCCACACCGTTCTTAATGTATTGAACGGTTTCGATTCCTCATCTGAATATACACTTTATTCGTTAATCGTTCCAAAATATATGAAACATTCCATAATATATAATATATGATGTTTTAGAATTTTTAAGAGAGAACAAAAGCAGATACACACGCAGTTAATGTACATACATACCTCGAATGGTAAAATACTTGTTTTCTTTTTTGTTAAAGACAAAAAACCGTATATCTGCATAAGGTTTTGTTTTATATTGACTTAAAAATTAGTATACACTACTATGGATCCCTACTTAAGTGAGGCGATAAATGTCATGGGACCCTACTCCAAATTAGAATATACATCATGTAATTGAAAATTTAACTGACAACGACAAAAAATTGATTATTTTGATGGTTAACGATGAGGAAGGTGCATGCAAATCTATTTGAACTGTGGCACTAAGTGTATACAAAATACAAAACGTACCAGTTGTATCCACCAGAGGAGAAACGACGAGATTGGTATTTGCCATCGGAATAGAAAGCTGAGCTTCGGAGTTTGGAGAAGATTTGGACTTTGATGGAATAGGAAGAAGGAGGACGTTCTCTCCAAATCTGCAAAGTTGAAGAAGATATGTCTTTTTCTTCGTCTAAAACTACGTTCGAACTCACTATTGCACCCATCGAGAACTTTTCTTCGTCCAAAACCGCGTTGTAAGACGAAAGATCCGAAAGTATTGAAGGTTTTTCCTATCGATTCAATGTTTTAAGGCTTTTTTTCTTCGTGCTTAATATGCAAGATTAGAGTCAGATAACTACAGCTAGGTAATATCACAGATTCACAATATATAGAAAATGCAAATATCTTTAAGGATATGCAAATATCTTTAAGGATATTATGTGCATTACCCGCGCTACGCGCGGATTCCATATATATATTTTTTTAAAAAACAATTATGACTTTTCTATTTTTTATATTTTCAAATTGATTATACATAACCGTGTTTCTAATTTTTAGAATTGTTATATATAATTTCCACAAACATGATGAACTTAATTTTATTATATAAAACTGGATGCGCGCATGGTTACGACACATATGATTTTTATAATTCATAAGATCGCGACATCACAAAAACTTACAACTATAAAATTTTTTTTTTCCTTTTTCCATTAGAATATGAAATATTTTTCACTTAGAATATGAGGCATGAAAAAATATTTTTTTCCTTTTCCCTTTAGAATATGAAACCTTTTTTAGATAGAAAATAAAAAAATATGTTTTTCATTGTTTATCTTAGAATATGAAGACTGCAAAATAACTTTTTCTTTTTTTCATTAAAATTTTTTTTCGTTAGAATTTGGCAGATTTATTTTTCCTTTTTAACACTTTTAATTAGTTTTTTTTTTCCAATGCACTTGTCAAGATCTCAATACGTTAAAATTAAAATTGACACATGTCGCGATCTTATGAATTATAAAAATCCTACGTGTCGCAACCATGTTGCGCGTATCCAGCTTTATATAATAAGCTTTATTTATATAATAAGATAGATTGGATTTAAAAAAATATATGTACATTATTAAAACGGATAAATATACGTTACTAGATTTACGTTTGGATTAATAAATATTATATACATTAAAAAGTTATCCCTTTTGTTAATGTAGTATATAATTTTGTTTACAATCCAAACGTAAATCCAACAATTTTTAATTCAAAACTTACTCCAACCAATTTTTTTTTTTTCCAAACTAGGCCAAAGAATAAAATTTGGTTTTAGACCGATTTTAATCTTTCAAAACCAAAAATTTTGTAATCTGAAAAAGTTAAACGAATTGAACCGAGAAAACGAATGTTCGTACCACCAAAAAAAAGAATGTTCCAATGTCTTTTCAAGACGATTGTCGAATCTTTGGTCTTTGGAAAGATTGAATCGCCATGGTTTGAAGAAGCGATTGTTTGTTCCTCAAAACTCAAAAGTGTGTGTGTGTGTGTGTTTTTTTTTTTGGCTAGTCTGTCTGTCTATGCTCTCAAGTTCTCAACTCTCACGTTCCATAGCTCTCGTATGATGGAAGCAAAGAAATCTCTGACATTTTCTGAATTTCATCTAAGATTCGACTCTTTTTTGCCTTCAATTTGATCATAATCACGTCTCAAACAAGTTCTCTACAATACAGAAACAAAATAGAAAATAACACCGAATTATTATACGAGTATATATATATATTATATGTTGATGATCGACGGAGAAAGAAGAGACTAGAGAGAAAGAATTAACTTTGCACCAAAAAAAAAAAGCGATTCTCAAAATACAGTTTTTTTCTTTTTCAAGTAGCTAATTGAATCTCGCCGAGTTCTAGCTGAGCAGCGATATCTTCAAGCTGCTTCTTCACACTCATATCAATAAGCTTCGACCCAGAATCGCCATACCTAATCGTAAACCCAGCGACAAGGCTCGGATCAATCACCGTCTTAACCCTCACGTTCTTCGCCTTGGTCAGCTTCTGCACCTGTTTCGCGATCTGAGCGAGTTGCGGCGCCTCCAGCTTCACCACCGATCTAACCTCCGCCAGTTGCGTATCCGTTATCTTGTTGTACACAATCTCGAACTCTTTCACGATCTCCGTCACTATGTTGATCCGATTCGCGTCGACCAGGACGTTGAGGAAATTCGACGTGTGGCTCTGGAGAGAGGACGTTTTCACGATGTCGTCGATCACGAGACGCTTTTTCTCGACGGTGACGGTTGGGTTCGCGAAGAAATTGAGCACCTGTGGATCTGAGAATACCTTTTCGAGCTTCTCGACGTCTGCGCTCGTCAATTCGAGAGTGTCGTTCCTCTTCGCGACGTCTGCGAGAGCCATCGCGTAGCTTCCGGCCGCCGTGGCTGACATTCTCGCTCCCGCTGCGTTTCCGCCGCCGATTCGGAGTGGTAAGTTCGTCTTTCGCATAGGGAGAGATCTCGCGATTTGGAAGGAGGATGGTGGGAGTTTAGATTGCAGAGAGAATAGAGTTTGCTGAAGAGACGCCATTGCAGAGAGTGTAGAGAGAGAGAGAGGAGAGAGAGAGAACGATTTGTGGTTTCTCGAAGACGAGAGGAGAAGAAGAAGGTAAGGTTTTGGTGAATAAAATTATGGACGGCTGAGATTTCTCGATGAGGAAAGATCGACGGTAGAGAATAGAAGGTTTATCTTGTGTTGAGGTTTCAGAAGGATTAGGCTGTGGTTACAGGAAGAAGGAGGAGCCGCCACGTGGGGTTATGTGATAGGTAAGATATCTGCGTTCCATAGTGAGTCGATATCCAAATATTTGTATTCCACAAATCATATCAGGGGGAGACTCTGATTGGACTGGAAGGTTCGGTTTCCCCTAAACCAAGAAACGAAATTGGGTTGGTTCGAGTCAATTGAAGTTAGTTAGCAGAGATATTGTGGGAAGTTAGAAAATAGTTAATGAATGTTTGGGAAATAGCAAAAAGAAGAAGTAAATGAACTTAATGTCCTTTTGGTTATTAGAAAATGAGCTTTTTTCTCGAAAATATGATAAAATCATAAAAACTACATTGAATTTGTGAATACAAACTTTGACCAAAATATATATAAATAAATAAAAAACGACGTTTGAGCTTTCTTGTTTTCCAATATATATATACGAAGTAACCTTGCTAGTAGTTATAAAGTTAAAGTCTCATTCCAAACCTTTCACAATTTCATTCCGTTCTTGTGTTTTATATTTATTCAATCTGTTTTGTCTACATCGGTGTTTCTGTCAATCTTGAAATTTTCAAGACATGGACAAGATCAATTCTGATGACTTGCTGGTGAATATATTATCATTTCTTCCAACCAAAGTTGCTGTGACCACTAGCGTTTTGTCTAAGAGATGGAAGTTTCTTTGGATGTCGGTGCCCAATCTTGATTACGACGACAACAACACCAAACCGTCAAATCGTCGGAGCCGGAGGTTGCGACGGTTTATCAAAAGGAAATTGCCACTACATAGAGCTCCGGTCTTGGAAAGCTTGCGTCTCAAGTTAAGTACTTTACCATTTCAACCAGAAGATATCAAACAATTGGTTGAAGTTGCAGTTTCTCTCTGCGTCCGGGAGCTTAGTATTGACTATTCTACTGGTCAGATCCGAAGCATGAAAACAACATTGCCAATTTGCTTGTACACCTCCACTACGCTGGTGTCACTGACACTGAAACTCGATTTTACAATTGTCATTGATGTTCCTCGTTTTGCACGTCTTCCGTTTCTAAAACGTTTGCAGCTACAAGGCGTGGATTTCTTGGATGAATCTTTTCGACCGATCGGTGTTTTTCATACGGTTTGTTTCCCCTCCCTGAAATCGTTGCACCTTAAAGAAGTTGTTTTCTTCGATAAAGATTCTCTCGGGTTGCTTCTCGCCAATTGCCCTGATCTTGAAGAGTTAGTGATGGAACGACATGGTGATTATGATCATTTGGGATTTGTCTCCATTGTTGTGCCGTCTTTGAAGAGCTTGTCATTATATATAGATAGTGACTGTTCTTCTAATGGAGTTGAGATTGTTGCTCCTTCTTCGAAGTACATTAAACTTGAGGATCATGGCGATAATCACTTCTTGATTGAGAATATGCCTGATCTTGAAGAGGCAGAGATTCATGCTGATATTTTTGACGACGATACTGAGAAATTTCTAGGATCTTTCGCATCCGTTAAGCGTCTTACATTACGCTTAACTCTCAAAGGGACTGAGGTAACTTTAAATCTTCTTTAGTTATCAATATTATTCAACTTTAAATTTAACCTCTTTTTTTTGTTGTTGCAATTGAATCATTTTTGTAGGCTACGAGTGTTGCTGCAATATTCTTCAATCAACTTGAAAGTCTAAAAATATATATGTGTTCCCCATATTGGTCGATATTACTTCTCCAGTTTCTCAGAGGATCTCCTAAATTAAAAGTCCTCGACCTCTACAAGAACGTAAGTTTCATTGAACTGGTTTAATTACTTGAATGCTACGTAGAGTTTGATTTATCTCTCATTTTTTTATATCAGGGAATTGCAACTTCTTTTAAGGCTCCACTGGTTTGCTGGGATCAACTTACATATGTGCCTGAATGTTTGCTGACGAGTCTCGAGACTTTCAAGTGGACATCGTTACAACAAACACAAGAAGCGAGAGATGTGGTTGCCTATATAAAGAAAAATTCTTGCCGGTTAAAGCCCGAAACAGTCGACGGAACATGGTGTTTTATGGGTTGCATATGTATCCTTGTATAATTAGGCAGGATGTATTGGGTAATAGAATTGATTGGATTTGAAAGTGCAACCAAAAATCTTATGGTAATTGGATTCTGGATTTTAAAACCTTTGTCAACTTCTTCTGTTTTCTAAAAATTACTCGACGTATGTAAACTACATTACCTGGAAATTTTAGTCTGGATCTTAAAGGAAAAATGAAAAAAACTATATTTACCAAAAAAGAAAAGAAAAAAACTAGTATATACTTTTCCATACGTCGGTATGCTGACTCTTTCATATATGTCGACAAAAAAAGACTCTTTCATGTATAAGACTAAGCATTCAGATTAGAATAACTAAAGAGAATACATTTATTTTCTATAAGTCAAGATATATATATAAACACAATATAAAAGCAATGTTCGACTCGATCTTGAGATTCTTCTTTCTGTCTAGGATCGAGATCTTGATCCAAAATCAAAATTACTTCTAATCGTTTTTAATACTAGGCTTTATAAACGTGTGTTTATTATTCTTAGTCAAACTCATGATGACTCTTCTATAATCCTTTCCCGTGTAACTTTGTTCAAATATTTCTTTCGTTTCATTTAGAAAGAGAAAGAGACTTGTATTTATTTTCTTAAAGTTCTCTCTTCATCCAGTTTCTTTGATTCCCTGGTAAGTTATTCTATATCAGCATCTTTCGCTTGATGTATTAATTTTGTATGCATCTTCGTTTTATTATTCTTCGCCATGAGATTTGGAAAGCCGAAGTACTTTTAACGGATGCTATGTTGGATATATATGAAATCGTGGATGATGTGATTTGTTAGATCGACACATGACTCAACAGTAGTGATGATTCCATTTGTGTTGGGGTTCTGTGATCTTTAGTATGAGAAAACATGGGAACAATTTATAGAAATCTCTATCAATTATTTTTGCTATCTACACATTTTGAAGTATATATAAAGGCAGAGATTAAAGATGAAATCATATTTTGCGATGGATTCCTCTGAGATCTTGTTAATTTTCTTCGGAGTATTTCCTTCTTTTCTCGATTTTTATTCAAGTAATGGAACGATTGATCCAGTTCATGTTTGTTGTAAAACAAACTTCATGAAGAAGTCTTCATGAATTATTAGGCATATAATAATAGTCCATGCCTCCATGGTCATTTATTGCTTTAAGTACTTCTGTTTAATCTATGTTTTGGGCTGTCGGGAACAACTACATAAATGTTTATTTGGTTTGTCTAGAACACGCATTTATGCGGGTCTGAATTCGGAAAGTAACACAATTACAACACTAGCACAAAGTCACAAACAACTACATTACATACTTACATGTCATGGTCGACATCTCATAGTAGGCAAAAATAACTTTTTTATATTTTTCTTTCTCGTATACATCTATAAACTGGTAAAATTGTAATTTTTAGTACATATTTGGGCTAACTAATAACTAACCATTAGACCTTGTTTAATGGTTTGTGCTAGGAAACCCACAATTTGAGTTGTTAGAGTTAGAGCTACATTCTAGTTCAATCCAAGGTGTAAATTGTCAACAAAAGAAAACGATACACAATACATACATAGTAACCAATAAGTTTAGTTACAACTAAAATAAGTGTATATATACCTAAAAATATGTATATACAGATAAATGCATAATCATAAACGTGAAGGCAACCATATTCCTTAAAGTAAACAAATAATGCAAGTCTTCGTGTGGGAACAGGTGTAACGAAGAGGGGTGTACAAGGTACGTAGTATCGGCTTTTATATGGGAAATTTAGCAGATCAAGAACTTCAAGATGACAATGAGGCGAAAGTTTGGGAACCACCAATAGATGAACTAGACAGAAGCGTTGCGGATCATATTGACGAATGTTGCGATAGCTTAATCTTCAGTAAACCATGTTTCTTTGGGAAATCAGAAGATGCAAACATTAAAAGATTAAAACAGCTAGCAGCAATGCAAGAGGGTTTAAATTCCAAATTCAAGGTCATTGTGAGTAATCTTCTTCACTCGGATGACGTTTCTCCCTCATCTTCACATTGGATCGAGATCATCACTAGACTATCATGGGAAGCTGCTAAAATTTCGAATCCATTTATGAGTGGAGACCCCATTGACCCAAATGCATGTATCAAAGTTAAATGCATAGCAACTGGTTCTTGCAATGAAAGGTATTACTAGATAATATTTGGTACTATATATTCATATTTTTCAGCTTCCTAACCATATTATGAAATTCTTTATGTTTTTGCTTATGCAGTCAAGTTTTTAAAGGGTTGGTTTTCACAAAACATGCTGCTCTTAAATACATGAAAACTCAGTATGAACATCCTAGAATATTACTTGTCAAAGGAGGACTGGGCCAGCACTTGAGTGGATCAATATCTTCGTTCAACAGAATGTCAGAGGTGTTGTAGCAAAATTTCAGTAATTTAAAAATTTGGACAACTTTCCTTTATTTATTTTTTATTTATTTTTATTATGATTATTTTCTTGCAACCAGGAAAGAGGTTACATGCATGAACTTCGTTTCATTGAAGATTCCAAGGCTGATGTTATTTTGGTGGAAAAATCTGTTTCGCGTGATCTCCAAGAGCATATTTTAACGAGAGGGTGTACATTAGTGTCAGACATGAATATCCAACGTTTACAAAAGATTTCATCTAGTACTGGTTCACCTATTCTACCATCTGATTCGCTTCTAAGTCACAACGTGAAGCATTGTCGCTCATTTCACATTGATAATATTTTGGAGGAGCATAACCTTGCAGGTGAAAATGGAAAAAGGAAGAGTAAATCTTTGATGTTTCTTGAAGGAGACCCAAATAGCCTTGGATGCACGGTGAGTGCATCTATATATATGATTAATTTGTGTTTCTTGATCATACACAATGTTTTTTTTGTTCACTGGTTGAATATTTTTTCCTCTTTGTTTCTTACTGTATGTATTGTTATGTTGCAGATATTGCTTAAAGGAAGTGACAAAGGTAACTTAAAAAGAGTAAAAAGAGTGGTAGAATATTCGGTTAGATTGGCATATCATCTAAACCTAGAGACTTCTTTCCTCCTTGGCCAGCAAGAAATGCTCTCTAAAATCCTTCCAAGTTCAGAAATGCTATTTGACCCTAGAGTGTCCATTTTCGCGAAGACAGATGATGATATTGAGCCTGACTTGGATTCTCCGAGTATAGTGGTTATAGTGTCAAAGAGAAATGCTCGTAAAGGGATAATCTGTGACCCGAGCCGCTTTTTGAATTTAACGTTTTACCAAAACATTGATGTCCCCTTGGAGAAGTTCTTGAGAGATTTGTTTAGCCAGGTTCATTAATGTTTAGTCGATTTCTTTTACTCTATTGCTACGTCTTCGTTATACTATAAGAAGTTCAAATCTATAAAAGAATTGTTATGAATGCAGGGAAGCCGATGCAACGGATGCGAGGAATTGCCTCAAGCACATTTCTACTATTACGAATACCGCAAAATTCAGTTAAGAATTCAGTTAAAGCGACTTTCTGTGGGAAAATGTTTGCCTGGTGAGACCAATGGATATATATGGATGTGGAGTCGTCGTGGCGTAAATGATGTATCAAAAAAAGTGATGATGTCCAACGCTGCACGTAGCCTCTCTTTTGCAAAGTTCTTGGACCTCAACTTTTCTCAACAAACTCTCCTTGACAGTTCGTCGAGCTGTGGCCAGTCTTTCCTTCACTTCTTTGGGTATGATTCTTAACATTACGTCAAACCGAACATATGACAATTCATTCACCGCGCGTTAAAAGTTGTGAAATTTAATGGCGGAATTCTCTAAAATAACACAATTTTAAGTTATTGTTTCGAACGTAGCATTAGTGGATTAATTTTCCAATAGTAGCACAAATTCTATATCAAAATGACTCAACCAATTCCTCATGGGGAAATCTAAACCTCCTATCGGGAAAAGGAACTGAAAAATAATGTTTTAATATTGTATGTAATTTATTTAAGGTAATTAAGTATTCACTTAATATAATTTGTGATTTGAAAACTGAAAAATATTTTATGCTGTTTTAGAGTATTTCACAAGTTTGGTTTTTAATAGGCAGTGTTAGTAGCCTCTTGGAATGATCCTAGTGTTTTAGGGTTAGCATATATGAAGGTCATATGTCTTGATCAATTGGCTATATATATGCTCATTGATAACGTTGACGATAACAAAAAAAATTGTATTGCAACTGCAGATTGGGCTACATGGTTGCTATGTTCAGTTACTCCCAAGTCGCAACTTACACAACGGTTCTGCCACCGCCGAAGCTGAACGTTAGAATTTCACTAAAAACTAGCTGGCTCGACAAAGAATTCCGAAGTGTAAGTCTTTTTCTAACAAATGGTGTTACAATAAAAATCATATTATTGCTATATGGTAAATTATTATTATATATATGTTGAGCTTTTTTTTTTCTCTTTTGTTCAAGGTAATTACTAAAGGGATCTCAATGTTCGACGAAATTACTAAATTTATAAAGCAACTAAGTTCAAATGGTCCAAGTCATCACTGTTCATTCAAAAGTCATTTTAATGTCGAGGAGATACTCAAAAAGGAGCGTTCAGGATTTGAGGTTAGTTCTTCAATAATTGCAATGTTTTTTGCTAGTTTTACATGCAATGAGGCCACTAATATTTCTCCATCCTTTTTGAATATACAAATAGGAATACACCATGAATGGTTTTGATAACGCGAAAACCACCATAGGTGTTGGATTCCACAAACTTCTTCGCCTTAATCGCGTCCGGTGGGAAATATTTCTTCAAGCTCTCGTTTGGAACTATCGGCTACAATCACTTGTTTTACATGACTACGGTGCATATGTTAATGATAATGTTTATATAGAAGTATCCAATGATGAAGAAGTTGATAAAGATGGTCCGGTTATTGAAGCCTCTGATGGGTCATGGTTTTGGAACTCATTTGAAGAACTACGGTCGAAAAGCATAGTTGATATTGAGAAAGAGTACATGTCGAAAGCCAATATTGTTGGTAACTTTTCCCAAGAAAATCTACTTATAGTCAATAAGATAATCACCGAGGAAGGCTCTCGGTTTCGTATCTCTTTGAAAGACGAGTATTGTGTTGTGTCAGACTACGAAGACGAGCTCTCAAGTTTGATTGCTTGCGCGCTTGCCCGTCTAAGCTATGATGGAAAGATAATGCCTCTTAGAAGATCTATAAATGGATCACTTGAGAGGTCATTTGATAAAGATCAATTTTCTAAGCAAAATGTTAGTAGTGAAGGTCCGGAGTTTGAATCATTAAATTCTCCAGAGATTCTTGTCACTTTTGGATTAGCTGATTCAAATGGAAAGGCCAAATATTCAGTTGTCTCTCTATACGCTAAGGATTTCTGCGATTTCAGGAACCATTGCTGCTTCTCAGAACTTGATTATATAGATTCATTAAGTCGTTGCGAACGATGGGACTATGCCAAGGAGGGGAAGGAAAAATCCATATTTTTCAAGACTCCCAATGACAGGTTCATTGTAAAAGAGATCCAGAGAATAGAGTACGAATCATTTGTAAAGTTTGGTCCTGAATATTTCAAATACATGAAAGACGCTTATGAATTAGGCTCCAAAACTTGCATGGTAAAGGTTTTTGGGATCTACCAGGTATTATACTATATACTATTGAGTACTTCAACATGTTATTTAAAAGTAGAGTTTTGGGTTTGAAATTAACTTATCTTGAAACATATGTAGGTGATTACAAGGCAGCCAAATGGTCATAGAGAGATACAACACAACTTGATGGTGATGGAGAATCTCAACTTTGGTAGAAATATTTCTCATGAGTACAATCTTAGAGGCTCTCTACTCACACAGTTTACAACCACTACTGGTGATGGCGCAGAAGAGGTTATGCTAGGTCCTAAATTTTTCAAAGACATGAAAAATTCCCCGGTTTACTTCAGCAAAGACTCAAAACATAACCTCCAAAGTGCGATCACAAACGATATTAACTTCCTACATGTGAGTTTTCCATTGCTCACTATACCTCATTACTTTAACCATCTAGATTTTATGTTGCATTATTCAATCCACACATGGAGTAAGCCTCAAAATAATTATGGCAGAGTATAAATGTAATGGACTACTCGTTGCTCGTGGGAGTAGACTTGGAGAGGCGTGAACTTGTATGCGGGATCATTGACTACTTTAAGCAGTACACATGGGACATGAGCTACCCATGCTGTATTCTTTAAAAAATCATCATATTTTCTTCTGTAGACTAAGTGATAATGTCTATGGAGTCTAGTCCTAGAATCCTATCTTTGACAGGCCACTATTCGGACTAGAGCTTGGTCGTGATTTAATTATGCATTGGGATATATATATATATATATATATATAAGGTTTAATTTGTTGTATGATCAAGACGAATTGAGCAGACACAATTGGTGTGCGTGTGTGTGAGACCATTTTGATCTTATTTATAATAATTGTTGATCGATTCACAACTCATAACCAAAAATAAAGATTATTCAGTTTAGCCGCTTTTTTTTTTTCTCTTTATTACTTCCAAAAAACAAAACAAGGTTTGTAAATAGCCACAAGAGAAACGGGCTTTTTAAGGATTAAAGGAACTTGCCACCAAAACAGAACGGCAAAACCTAAAAAAACAAAAACAGAATATTCCATTGGCATAAAGGTCATTGCAGAACCACCTTCTTTTCCAGAGAAGCGATCAATGTGATCTGGTAAGATCCTCCTCTCTTTCTTTCTCAAACAAAGCTTTTAACCAGCTTGGTTCTCCGTGAGCAACATAAGAAGATGACCTGTTCTGCGAGAGCACACTTTTTGCAATTGAAGCTGCCCCTTGATTGCATTTTGGATCCTCAAAGATAATATTCCACCCTCTCTGGTTCGCCGTTAGGTGAATAAGGCCCTCAATGTGTCCTAAGAAGGATGGCCACTCTCTCGGTCTGATAACTTCCATTGACGAAGCCCCTTTTAGAAACACTAATATGAAGAATAAATAAATAAATTCATTTAGTGTCATCATCTTTTCTAGTTGGGGACATTTCAAAAATACATATTTTTGGGTGTCAAATTTCAAAACTATACTTCTAAAGTGTCTATTTTTAAAAATATATTTTTTTCATTGAGTAAAAGAACTCTAAACCCTAAAATATAAACCTCAAACCCTAAAATATAATCTTAAACTCTTAAATCTAAACTCCAAACCCTAAAATATAAACCTTATTAATCAAAGATTAGTGAACCCAAAATTATATATTAAAATTAGGAAAAAATGTAGTTTTGAAAATTGTCGCACTAGAGGTATATTTTTGAAAATTTACACCATAAGAGATATATTTCTTAAAATTTCCCTTACTTAGTTTTATATGATGAATATTATTTCAGAACCATAACTCCATTGGTATATTATTTGTTTACCAATTTTTTTATATCAGTTCTATTTTGTGTTTTAAAACGCGGTCGTGGAGGCTGCTGAAGCGCCGGTTATATGTACCACGGTGGAGATTCGCAGTGATTTTGGCCAAATCCGAGTAAAAATCGAAAATTAATAAATAAAAAATTAAAATTAAAATAACCTAAATTTTTGCTCAGAATCTGTAGTTTAGATAAAATCTGACATTTATTTTGTTAAATCAATTTAAAATGGAGTAAAAAGCGGTGAAAATCAAGTGAAAAACAAATGGCCACCATAGATTAGGATTTCACAAGTTTTATGGTCAGATGAAAAAGATGAAGAGATAATGATTATTATAATTTAGAAAACCCAATAACAACTTAGATTATAAAACCCAACACAAATCATGTGGCCCTCTTAGTAATATCATATACCTGCAACATTTCACATTGATTTTGTTAAATTTTGGAAACTTTTTAGTTGTTTGCTCGTGAATTTGATTGTTTGTGTTTGAAATTTTTGGCTTTCTTTTGTACTGTAAATTGATACCACAATTATCTTAGCTCACAGTATGAGCTTATTTTAGCACTGAATCGATTTGTTTCAGAAAATTTAGAACAGTCCATAATTGAATGATAGTTTCCCAGTTTGTGCGGAGGACATTGATGAAGGTGGTTTGTGGACAGTGACATTGATGTCTGAGTCACTCAAGAAGTTCTTGAATCGAGTCATGATCACTATGCAAAAAAGAAATCAGCACCGGTAGAAAAAGTTCTCTTTTCAGTGAAAACTGTATTTACCTTCTTACAATTTGACTATTTGACAACCGTTGTGATTTAATTACAGATACCAAAGGGTTGCTTATTTGGACACCGATGTTGGCCAGCCTGAATGTACTCCACCTGGTTTGTTTTTCTCTCATAGTTAATGATAAACCAATTACAAGTACTTCATAATTGATGCTTTTGACGGTTCTCTCTGTTTACATTATGAAACTATGTTCTTATAAAGCTCTTTCCGTCACTTACATATTATTGGTTTTACCTTTTTCTTCTTGCTAAAGTCGGATTGGACGGTTCCATGTGTAAAGACACCAAAGAGGTAAATTTGATTCGAGCAAAATTACATACGTCAGTAGCAAAAATTGAAGCCATTCGTCTTATTTTCTCTCTTATTTGATGATGCAGATGTTTCTTCTATTGTGATGTTTCTTCAAAGAGGGATCCAAAGGAATATCTAAGATATATATATACAACTTATTCGATAACTACTAGCTTTACTTCTGCAAGTCTAGCGAGAATAAAACTGAGCTACCTTTTGTCGTTAACACACCAGGATGGGTTAAAGGTAACTCACGCTCTTTATCCTGTCAAAGCAACAAGATCTGATCACTTTCTTTCACTAACATTATGGTTTCTATTTTAAAGGAATTGGCTATGATTTGTTGGTGGATGTATTGAGATATGTATCTCCTTACAGCAAGAATTTGCCACCTGGATTGTTCTGGGTTAGATGATGATAATGGTGATGAGACAGCTCACTTAACATAGATTTAATCTGACAGTTACAATCGATCGCAAGTCTTGTAAAAAAGCTAGTTATCGAACAATCTCATTGATACGTTCTTATTGTTAACATGTTTCATGTGTTCTGTTTGTACAGCGTTTTGATACAAGATGATGCTCGTTTGTTGAGGGATATGCGTATATGTTGATGTTAAGTTATATGAGTTTTCAACTCAAAACCAATTGGCAATGAGTGGAGTGGTCAATGTCCCTTATATACTATATGAGATTTCTTCCAACTTCTGATGTAGGATATTATTCCCTAATACGCCCTCTCAAAATGATGGCTCTTTGACCATCAATCTCGATATGTTCAGACTTGGATTGACGGTACCAGTTTTGGGACTCGTCGATGAATGGACCAACTTTGGATTGGATCGGGTTGGAGTGCGTGGATCGGGATTCTGATATCATGTTAAGTTATATGGGCTTCCAACTCAAAACCAATTGGCAATGAGTGAAGTGGCCAATGTCCCTTATATATTATATGAGATCCCTTCCAACATCCCATATAGAATATTATTTCCTAACACCTAAAGCTTTTCTCTCACATATTTTAGTGGTTCTAGTTTGGAGTAGTTGTTGTTATAACAAACCAAGTAGTTGCGCAAGTAGTTGGCAAACACATTGCCTTGCTTCTTCTCTGCCTTTTTTGTGATTTTTTAGCAATCCCTTTCACTGGTAATACCAAAAACTTTTTTTTTTATCTTTTTGTCACTGTCGATCAAGAACATATGGTGTAAGCTGTGTTCAAAATTTCGTTAATCGCTATTCAGTCGGTGAATCACCGATTAGCGATTTTTCAAAAATCGGTGATAAATCGGAGATTAATCGGGATATATTTTTACTATATTTTAATATATTTATTAAATTATATATATATATTTTGTATGACATTAATACAAAAATCATAAACTCATACAAATAGATTATATTAAGCATTTTTACTATTACACATCTAATGCAAAATAGCTTCAATTTTGTTCTTCATTTTTAATAATGCACATATATATATATATATATATATATAAATATAAATTTTGTTCTTATGATTTGGGTCACTTTCAACACAAATGGACTTCAATTTTTTATTAAAACAAAAAGGCCAAACGACTTTAGCGATTAATCGGCCGAATTTTTCAATTAATCAGCCGAATTTTTCATTTAATCGGTCAAACCACGGTTGAACGATTAATTATGTCGATTAAGACCATCTCCAACCCACCTCTATTTATTCTCTATTTTCACCTCAATAATAAAGGATTTAGGAAATAGAGGTAGAATTCTATCCAACCCACCTCTATTTCTAACTCAATAATAGAGATTTCTACTTTTTACTCTATATTTAGAGGAAAAAGTGGATATAGAGATGAAAAAATAGAGATCTCTATTTTTTAGTTAGAAATAGAGGTGAGTTGGAGAGAATTCTATCTCTATTTCCTAAATCCTTTATTATTGAGTTGAAAATAGAAATATACATTGGAGATGCTCAAAGCAAAATCGGTACGATTGGCACCCGATTAGCGATTAATCGGCCGATTAATCGGCAAACCTGCCGATTTTTTGAACAAAGAGTGTAAGCGTACAATAAAAAAAAAAAATTAAAACTTTTTTTTTTGTTTAGCACCCTCCAGGAGAGGAGAAAAAACAATCACATTTTAACAAAAGTTCTTAAATCAATTTTATTAATATAGTATTAGTTAAGCACTCCATACTACCACGTTAGCTGTCATGATTACAAAAATTCTCTACCTAACAAAAAATATAACTTCGAATCATTTAATTTTAACATTAATTAATTATTATATTTTAAAATCCATAAAATTAATTGTTGACAAAAAAAAAACCATAAAATTAATTATTATACGACTTTTGCTTCTATACACTCAAACTTTTTACATCTGCTTAATTTCTCATAATCTTTTAAATTTCTGTATAAAATAATTTTTTGGAGGAAAATATACAGAAGTATAAAGTCTATGGTGTAATATGTAGAACTTGTGGAGAGAGGAAGCGAGGCTGAACGCAGTCAACCCAACATTTTTAAAGTATTTAACACCATATTTGTCTATTTAATACGATTTCATAGTTCGTTATAAACCTTTAAAAAGATATAATGTGTTGCCAAGTACTGTTCAATGGTTACTTAAACATTAGTATAACATGGTTAGTTCACTGAAAAGGTTTTGAAACAAAAATAGAGGGGAGCAAAGATACCAGTAAATATTGTCAACAACACATTAAAAAAAGTCATAAAACAAGCCGTAAAGCAACATCAAAAGAAGGAGGGAAGACCAGTTGAAGCATAAAGACAATATCGAATCGGTAGTGTTATCCCGGATCCGAAGGCTTCAAGCAGTTAGGACATCATGGAGCTAAGTCGGGCAAACAAATTAATTTCTGCGTATTTTCATCCAAATAAATTATTTTTTGCGTATTTCCCCTCCCAAACGTGATCTGGCTAAATGCAATTTGGTGAATTAATTGCAAATTTAGTTTTTAATTGAATTTGGGGAAATATATAGAAATTTAAAAGATTAGAGAAAAATAGGCAGATGTATATAGAACCGGAAGCCGGAGAGTCTTTGACGGTCAACTCTATTTTTATTTATATTCTATAAGTTACTTTCTCTGTTTCAGAAAATTTGATGTTTTAGGAAAATGTATATGCAATTATTTGGATGTATTTTAATGTGTTTTGAGTCTAGATATATCCAAATAATCGCAGATACATTTTTCTAAAATATCAAGTTTTCTGAAACAGATGGAGTATATTATATGGTAGGCCCAACCCCACCGTCCGATTATGATTAATGACTAGCAAACTTTTGAACACAGATTTTAATTAGTCTTAACAATTGTATACCTAACAACAAATATTACTTGGAATCATTTAATTTTAACATTAATTAATTATTATATTTTAAAACCGATAAAATTAATTCCTATTTAAACTTCATATTTTTAGTTATATTATATAGTAGGTCCAACCCCACCGTCCGATTAATAACTAGCAAATTTTTGAACATAGATTTTAATTACTCTTCTTAAGTAACGCCAGCTCTTTTTTGGCAGTTTATTATCTTTTGTCGTATCTAGCCTCTTAATGCGTAAAATTTACGTTATATGTAAAAAGTCAAAAGATAAAACAAAATTTAAAAAAATACTCTTAGCCAAAAACAAAACCCAGATTTTTTTTAATAGGATTAGCCATTAATGAAAGCGTCACACGTGTGTAGGTGAGTTCAGTATACACACTATCAACTCTCACTAAATGGATAACCTTCTCCGGCTTCCCATGCAAACGGCAAGCCCTTCTCGTCCTATTTATACACTCTCTCCGTCCACACGCTCTCTCTAACACAATCCACATTTCAATCTAGTGAGAGAATTTAGAGAGAGAGAGAGACAGCGATGAAGAAGTCTAGTACGACGACTTTTAACCTCTCCCAAACGCAAACGCAAGCGCCGACGCCGCCGCCGACCTCTTCACCGCTGAAACGAACGATAGCGGTTGCGTCAATCGCAGCGGGCATTCAATTCGGGTGGGCCTTACAACTCTCGCTTTTAACTCCTTACGTTCAGCTTCTCGGCATTCCTCATAAATGGGCTTCACTCATATGGCTATGTGGGCCCGTTTCTGGAATGCTTGTTCAGCCCATTGTTGGTTACCATAGCGACCGCTGCGAATCGCGTTTTGGTCGCCGTCGTCCTTTTATCGCCGCCGGAGCTGGGTTAGTCGCGATTGCTGTCGTTCTTATCGGTTACGCCGCCGATATCGGCGTGATTCTCGGAGATCGTGTTGGTGTGAAGCTGAGATCGAAAGCAATCGCTGTTTTCGCCGTCGGATTTTGGATCCTCGATGTTGCGAACAACATGCTTCAAGGACCTTGTCGAGCTTTGCTTGCTGATCTATCCGGGAAAAACGGGAAGAAGACGAGAACGGCGAATTCTTTCTTCTCGTTTTTCATGGCCGTCGGAAATGTTCTCGGATACGCCGCCGGAACTGTCACGCATCTTCACGACGCGTTTCCTTTCACGAGGACGAAAGCTTGCGACGTTTACTGCGCGAATCTCAAGAGCTGCTTCTTCTTCTCGATTCTACTTCTGATAACGTTAACGGCGTTCGCTCTCTGGTACGTCGACGAGAAACAATGGTCACCGGAGACGTCGGAAGAAAACGGCGGAGAAGAGGAGAACCAGAACGAGATAACGGAGGAAGTAACGGCGTCTAAAAGAGTAGTTAAACTTCCGTTATTTGGGGAACTATTGACTGCGGTAAAGGATATGGAAAGACCAATGATAATGCTTTTAGTGGTGACGTGTCTTAACTGGATTGCATGGTTTCCTTTTATTCTCTTTGACACTGATTGGATGGGGAGAGAAGTGTACGGTGGCGATTCAGGAGGAAATAACCACGCTCTGCAATTGTACAACATCGGCGTACACGCCGGCGCGTTGGGGTTAATGCTGAATTCCGTCGTACTCGGATTCACTTCGCTAGGGCTTGAGTGGTTGGCGCGAAGAGTTGGTGGTGTGAAGCGGTTATGGGGAATCGTTAATTTCATCCTCGCTTTCTGTTTGGGAATGACGGTGCTGATTACGAAGTTGGCTGAATCTAGCCGCCGTGGCTCCGTCGTGTCAGAGTTGGTTTCTCCGCCTGTTGGTGTCAAAATTGGTGCTTTGTCGCTCTTCGCTCTCCTCGGTGTACCTCTTGCTGTACGTCCACTTTATGACACTGCTAATAATTCTTTTTTTGTTTTTTTGGTCATAACAATATTTAAAATATTTTAGTTTCTCATAATTTATGAAACATCTGACAGATAATTTGGCATCTGACAGAAAAATTTATTGAAGGTTATTATTTTTTTCTTTCTTTTTTCAGATAACTTACAGCATTCCTTTCGCTTTGGCATCCATATTTTCTTCTTCTTCTGGTGCTGGCCAAGGTAAGTTTTGTACATTTCTTTATATTTACAACTTTTTTGAATGCATATTTACATATATGCTTTTTGGTTAAATACATCAAATTTTAAATGAATGATATAGGTTTAATTTTGTTCGAGGATTAGAGAGTTTAACTTTATATTCTGTTGCATGCAGGACTATCGTTGGGAGTTTTAAATCTTGCAATAGTTGTACCACAGGTTATATAGTTGTTTTTATGCTATTAGATTAAATATATATTTTTATATGATTTTAAAGTTAATTAAACCGTTTTTTTTTTTTTTGGCCGAAATTAAATTAAACCGTTTAATACTCCAAAATTTATGGTGCATGTAATATATGTGATGAATGGTAGATGGTGGTGTCGGTGGGAGCAGGACCGTTTGATGAGATATTCGGAGGAGGGAACATTCCAGCTTTCGTGTTGGCGGCGGTGGCTGCGGCCGTGAGTGGAGTTTTAGCACTCACCGTGCTTCCTTCTCCACCGCCGGAAGCAGATATTCTCAAAGTTTCCGCCGTTGGAGGACATTAGTTAGTCTTTAATGCACCTTATCTCTAGTTTCTGTTTACAACAAAGAAAAAAACAAAAAGTGGAGAGAAGAGAAGTTTAGGTCAAAAAAAAAATACTACTCCCTCTGTTCCTGAATATAGCATGTTTTAGAGTTTTCACACAAATTAAGAAACATTTATTGTTTAACAACTAATACATATTTCTCTTACCTAAATTACTTTTTAATAAACATTAACCAATAAAAATTCAAGAATTTACTTAATTTTAATTAATAGGTTTTGAAGTTTGTAATTTACTGGCATTAATGAACAAAAAGTACCTTAAAAATTCTAAAACATCTTATATTTTGGAACAAATAAAATTCCTAAAACATCCTATATTCAGGAACGGAGGGAGTACTATTTTAACTTCTCTTTCTTGACACATGTAAACGTCACTCGGAAAGAGTGTCATTTCCGTATTAATGAGAGGTAAATGTAGTTTTGAAGATAAGACAAAATCTGTTTCTAATTTGGCATGCATCATTTAAACTAGATGTTGCAATATGGAAGCTGACATGTAACTGTTATGTATCTTTAAAATGATATGCCTCTTTAATGGCCTGCAGCCTTTGACACTTCCACTGATTCTTCTCCGACTTTCTCCCTTGAACCTCATCGAGTGGTTTTTCTTATTTGTTCATATTTCTATCTATTTTTTAATTAAAATGTAAACATGTATATATAGATTGGTGACCAGTTAATCTAAGCTAACAAATTTGGCTTTAACAAATTTGACTGCATTTGCTGTTGAAGGCTGCGTAAAATTATTGAATCGAATTGAACCATCATCCTTAACCAAATTTAAAATTAAACTTAAACTCAAACTGACTTATGAAATAAGTTGAACCGGATTAAAATTTCTATATCGAAGTATCCAAAATTCCAAACAAAAGGCAAGAATTAGTGGTTTTGGCGTCTAAACCATTCGGTCCGGTTTAGTTTTAAAAACAGTGTGCGTGTGCGTGTGCGTGTGCGTGTGCGTGTGTTGTCTCACTATTGACTGTTGGATACAAGGTAAAGCCACGATTTCTGAAAGCGACTTTCATCTCTCAACAAAATGGTTGGTTCCTATTTCTCTCCCGTCGTCTCTCACCTATTCAAACCTTTTTCTGATCACCGTTTCAGACTCGGTTGCACATCTGACTCGGTGATTCGGGTTCTCCGGCGACCGAGTTAAGAGAGTATCTTCGGACTCCAGGTATGAAATCATCTGACTTGCCTCATTGGTGTTCTCGATCGTCGTTTCGATTCCTCTCAATTTCAGTTTATGATTTCCAATTCGATTAGTTCCGGGTAGGATAAAAGGGTTACGCAAAGTTTGAGACTTTCAATTCCGATTCGGTTTTTGGCACAAGCCCGTTGTGTTTTATGGAGCAGAGTAGAGTTGCTCTTGTCTTCTTAGATTCTATGAAATTGAATGACTCTGTTCATCAAGTCTCTCTGCTTTTAGATTATTATGTTCCTGCAAGCTCCGTAACAAACTCGGTTTAGTCCTTTGTTCCAAGAGGTTTAGATTTGTGATGTTCTAAATATGATTCCACTTTGATTCTATTGGTTGTTCAATACCCATTTGTGATTCAGAGCGATCACTTCCTCAGTTACTAATACTATTGCTTCACTTTTCTTGATAGGATTCGTAATCAAGTCATGACATTCCATTGTTTTAGAGCTTGATTATGCGATTGTCTTGTTATACCAATTCATACAAACATTGTTGTCCACGAGAATTTCTGATTTCTTCTGCGTTATAGTTACTCTCATCTCATGCCTTTTGGTTTGCTGCTGGAACAGGAGAATGTTAGGAAACTCCTTAGCTTCACCTTTGGCAACACTGGGTTCTGCAAAATGCTTCCATCACTCTAGTGTTTTACCATTGAGCCTAAACTCGTCATATAATGGTTTGACTGGAGGAGTACGGACATCTCTTGTTGTTTCACAAAACAAGTGGAGAGTGGTTTGTTCAACAACACAAGTGGAAACCTCTAGTGAAGATCCAAAGACATGGGAAGAGTGCAAAGAAGCTCTGTCTTGTTTTGATTTCAGTGTGGAGGAGAAAGACAAGATACTAGGTAAAGCGTTTGGTCATATCCACTCGCCTTACTGGACCGAAGAACGAGGGAAAGAGAGTCCAAAGGTTGAAGCTTTGAATCAAATACTGGAGTTCCTTAGAAGTCTCGGTTTGTCGGACCAAGATCTGCACAAGGTGGTCAAGAAGTTCCCTGAAGTGCTTGGTTGCAGCCTAGAAGAGGAGATGAAACCAAACATTGGGATCTTGGAGAATCAATGGGGGATTACGGGTAAGTCGCTGCGGAATCTGTTGCTCCGGAATCCGAAAGTGTTGGGATTTAATGTGGATTGTAAAGGAGATTGTGCTGCTCAGTGTACTCGGTGTTGGGTTCGGTTTTAGTCCTTTTACTAGTTTCATTGGTTCTTCAAGCTCAGTGTTCGTTGATATTGTTTTACCTATCTGAGTGTTAGCTTAGGAGCAAAAGATGATTTGTATCTTCTGGTTTCATCACACAGAAACTTGAATAAAATGATCATTTGATCTTTTTGATTATAAGGACCAATGTGGATGTGGATATAAATTTTAGAGTGAGTTAGGTAAATGGCAAGGATTGAAGATTTATTCAAGTAAAAGATTGTTACTAGGTTTTATATTAGAACAAGAGTAAGAGATTATATTTGGTATTTTTGTACATGCATATACTAATTCTTATGTGTTATTCATACATTTGACTGAAATTCTTACTCACAAAAAACAAGAAACTTGATAAAATAACAGAGATGCACAAGTTTACACGAGTTAAGGTCATTGTTGAGTGAGTCACTCTTGTCTCCATTCAAATTTGCACTATACGCGTAACGCGTGTGAAAAGAAAATGCGTGAATCGTATGATGTGTGTTAAGATATTCGAGAGCTTTGCTCTTCAGCTGCCACCAAATCTTCTTATTAAATTTAAATATTACCATCTTCAATGAAGATAGTCATTGCCATTGGGTGCCATGTGGATTCTACTTCGCTGTCATGTTCATATTCTTCCACCTTATCATGTGCACGCACTAACCAGTACACGTACATGATCTTCAAACACATGTCTTCATTAATACCATATTTCAAGTTGATTTATACATGTTATACTTTTATATATTCTTTTTAGTTTTTAGTTTTACCATACTATATATGCAAGAAATGTTCACATTTGTTAATCATAAATACATGGGTTTAACATATATCTAACATGAACCTACTAAACCGTAAATTTTTCATATTAACCAAAAGAAATTAATTGTTGATGTTTCAAGACTTATATGCATATACTGGATTAATATATTAAGTGAATAAAAACAAAAGCCACTACTACTATAAATATACCAAAGAGGTTAGAGTTACCTACACATGTAGCCGAAATAACAAATCGAGAATCAGAGAAAAATAGTTTTATATAAACCTGCACAAGCTCAAATATTGCATGCTTTTTGGACATGGCGATCTTCCGAAAAACACTGCTTCTGTTGCTAATCCTCTTCTGCCTCACCCCGTACGAGGTTCATAACTTTAGTCTTTATTCCTCCCAAGAAATCGCTTAGTGTAATTAAATCATATCATACTTAATCCATGCGTGCGTACGATGATGATATATAATGAATGATCATGCTCTTTAGATTCAGGTTCATGCCGCTGAAGGCGCAGCTAAAATCGGTACGTAACCCTAAAAATGTGAAGTAATTTTATGCTTAATTATATAGCGTTGTTACTTGTTTGTCTGAGAGTTATTGGAGGCAACGATTATTAATAGCGTCCAGCCAGAGCAATCAGCAATAACTAATGTTGTTTGTTTTATTTATTTTGACGTTGCGACTTAAGAGCTTGGTATATGTATGTGTAGATTGCGGTGGGAGATGCCAAGGAAGATGCAGCAAATCGTCGAGGACGAATCTGTGCTTGAGAGCATGCAACAACTGTTGCTCACGCTGCAACTGTGTGCCACCTGGGACACACGGAAACCACCACCTCTGCCCTTGCTACGCCTCCATTACCACTCGCGGGGGCCGCCTCAAGTGCCCTTGAATCTTTGTATTTGCACGATGTTTTGTGTCTGAAGGAATGTAATATATAGACTGTGTTTTCTTTTAATTTAAAAACAATTATGGAGGTCCTCTACATGCTTGTGGCTTATCTTTTATGTGTTCGATCGATCAGCTAGAATTTTTGTGTGTTGCATTAACTGGTGCAAATTTAAATTATATAGCAAGTTAAGTTTAAAGAAAATTTGAAAAATGTTCCGTAATGCATAGAAATAGCATACATACTTAAGAATGGATTTAGCATAATATACCTAGCAAGATATACAACTGAACACACCAACAATCAATCAATCATTCAGACAAATACAACTCCCAGTTAACAAGAATCACAAACTCCGTTCTGTATCAGTTTGGCGAAATCCTCGTAGGCTTCTGCAATAAGATGATCATCATCCCATTGATCACGAAAAGTATCACACTGAGTAAAAATTCTGCTATTCCGAAGAGAATGTTCTTGTTCCCTCCAACGTTCAATGGGAAGGCACCCGCATTGTTAAGTGATCCAGTTGAAGGCACCCGTTTAGGTTACGCTCAAGTTTCACAAAGTCTTGGAGATCGTAGAAGTAGGTACGCATCCGTTGGATGAAGAAAAGAACAATATGGCCATGGCTCTGTTGTTTCAATCAATTCCGGAGACGCTTATTCTACAAGCTGGGGAACTTGATACAGCACATAAGGTTTGGAAAGCAATAAAATCTCGGCATGTTGGAGCAGAAAGAGTCAAAGAAGCAAGGTTACAAACTCTGTTGGCAGATTTCGATCGACTTAAGATGAAAGACACCGAAATGATTGACGAGTTTGCGGGAAACTATCTGAGATATCGTCAAAATCAGCGGTTTTGGGAGAGAATATTGACGAACCAAAGCTAGTTAAAAAAATTCCTTAACAGCCTTCCTCGACAAAAGTTTATCCACATTGTAGCATCACTCGAGCAAGTACTAAACCTTAATGCTACAAGTTTTGAAGACATTGTTGGTCGCTTAAAGGCTTATGAGGAGCGCATAGCTGGGGAAGAAGAAACTGGAGAAAACCAAAGCAAGCTCATGGATGCAAACATGGAAGGTCAGGGATATCAATCAAACCGTGATTACCATGGAGAAGGCAGAGGCAGAGGTCGAGGAGGACGTTTTAGAGGAAGAGGCCGTGGACGCTTTAATGGTGAAAGAGACACATCGAATGTGACATGTTATCGATGTGACAAGCTAGGTCATTATGCTTTGGAATGTCCTGACCGACTACTCAAGTTACTAGAAGCTAACGAAGATGACAAGAACGATACACAAGAGGCGGATGAGCTCATGATGCACGAAGTTGTAGACCTAAACGA
>OVBJ01000869.1:1293-39624 GCA_900406535.1 Noccaea bulbosa | reverse complement strand
CTAACGTGGATGGGAGTGATGATAGTTGCGTGCACGTTGCCTGTGACCTTAATCCACTTTCCTCAGTGGGGAAGCATGTTCTTGCCTCCATCCAAAGATCCAGTTATAGGTACGGAGGAGCACTATTATGGTTCCGAGTGGAATGAGCAAGAGAAGGAGAAGAACATGCATCAAGGAAGTCTCCGGTTTGCGGAGAACGCCAAGTCCGAGGGCGGACGCCGCGTCCGCTCTGATGCTACGCCACCTGAGAACACTCCCAACAATGTTTGATCATACCAACCACGAGGAAGTGGTGAAGGATGGTCGCAGATACGAATATTTTACCATAGTGAAAACAAATGCAAATGTTATCAGTGCTTGGAGAACGTATATTTTCTAAACAAATGTCACTAAAGAATATTTTGTTGTGTTTCCGGTTCAAGAAATCTTTTAGCAACCAAATATCTATCATCTCTTTATATATTTGACTATTTTGCATAAAATTAATATATATCATTAACTATTGATAATATCGGATGACAGACTCATCTTTTCAGTTGACTAGACGTCTAGATCACATAGAAAAATACTTTATTAACAAAATCTCGACTAATGCCCAAACAAAATCCTAGAGCAATCTAGCCTAAAACAATTTTTCAACTCGACAACATATCCCCGTTTAATTTTTTTAGAAACACTATGTAAAAATTAGGCATAAGACAATTATAGCATGAACACAGAAACCGTTATGCTAAAGTGTTATCACTTATCAATACTCATATATTACCTCTAGTTATTCAATACTCAAACTAATTATAAGGTCTACTATATATATGGAAACTGGGAAAAAAATATGAATCTATAAGTGGTTGTTCAGGGCACCAGGTCCATATGGTGCATGTAGATACGACGACGGAGGAGAATTGTGTCAAAATGGTGCATGGCACATATTGTGATTCCACTACGAAAGTACGTTTGATCTGTTATCATTTGACCCCCAAAATATTAAAATGGCGAGTTATTATATANTTTTATATATTTTTTTTTTTTTTTTTTTTTTTTTTTTTTTTTTTTTTTTTTGTAACATCTACTTATAATATCCCTAATATATTAAAAGAGAAAACATGCTGATGTGTCATCACATGGTTCATTCTCAGAATTTTTTTTATTTAAAGTAATATTACTAAACTATTTATTGCATTAGTTTTATTAGAGAATAGTTTATATTAATTATTTATACAAATTTTAGCATTTATTTCTTTTTATATCTTAGTCAATATATCAAATTAATTGTCTTCTTAAATATTATATTTTTCTTTCAGTTTTTGATTGAATTATTTTATAAAAATAAATAATTTGTCACATTACTCATATACTAGAAAAATGTACATTTTTTTTTACACAAATTATAATTTTAGTTTTTAAAAGAAACTATTAATTACTAAAATGATGAAAATATTAAATATATCATCAAAGTCTCACATTGGAAATGATGATGTATAATAGATCAAAAGAGTATTATAAAAAGGACCAAAATGAGAAAAACCATAAGAAATGAAAAATTAATTTAATAATCATCTAAATTTATAAATATATTTGGTTTCATATGGTTATTTGTTAAAACTATATAATTAAACCAAATAAATTTTTATTATAATAAATATGTCACAGTGAAAAAGTTGAAAATATGTATATCAAGATAGTAAAATATTTAAAATAGTTTAATTTGATTAAAAAGTTAAAATATTTAAAATATTTTTTGTCACAAATTTGAATATTATAAAATTTCAATTTATTTTATGAAATACATGAAATTTAGTTTCTTTTTAAAGAATAATGTTTTATTTTAAGTTTTTTTGTTCTGAATTATCTTATTATATTGCAATGATTTGAAGTTCATATATGTTTAAGTCTATCATATTGAATATGTGGTCAATCAGGCTGGCTGGAAGTACGTGTGAGGTGGATCCAATACATGGCTCTTTTTGATTTTTTTTCTTTAGTTTTAGAGCCTAAATTTTCATAAAATTGTTTTTTAGTTCCTAATTTCTCATAAAAGGATTTTAGGGCATAATTTCTCCTAAAAATTATAGAAAAAGTCTAACATTTTTAATGTTTAATTTGATTTTTTTTTTTAACACAGAGCCCATATTTTGTATGGTCCGGGCATGTGGTCAATACTTTAAGTTATTTAACTTTAAAAAAAATTGTAAGATGTTTAATTTATCGATCACAAAAGAAGACAAGAACCAATAAATTTATCGCCAAAAAGATTGAGATAGTTAAATAGATATTTTTTAATAAAAATATAAATTTAGAAAGCATCATCCCGTGCAGGGCGCGGGTCCAACCCTAGTATGGTATTATATAGTTTACCAACCATGTTGGTGGTGATACATTGACCATACACATATCAGTGGAATTGGAAGAAACAAATTTTGCAACAACACATAGATATTTATTGTTGTAAAGATTTTTTTTTAACTATAGAATCTTAATATTTAAAAGGTGAATTAGCTCGATATCAATATTGGGTATTGGAATTAAAGATAAGGAGAGTTGGTTTAATATTCTAAAAACTTTTTCTAATTTGAAAACTGACCCCTTTTAAAAAAACTTTGAAAATTAACTTTTCAATAAGTGAAAAGACAATAAAACCATTATTCAGCTTACCCAAATTATAATTAAAAAAAAAAACAATCTTTTTAATAAAATATTTCTTAATTTTAAATATCTTAAATTTTATATATATCAAAAACAACAATATCTGTTATTATCATCTCTGACTTGAAATAATTTAGTCATCTTTCTTGTGATTCATCACAAATTTTCATGATTTCTTTTGCATTACCCAATATCCATAATCTCCAAAAATCTCCATCAATTTGTAACAAAGAAAAACTCATGTTTTACTTTCTAAAAAGCTTATGAAATATTTTAAGGTTAAACTCATATTATTTATTTATCTGGTAGTTTAAATTTCAAATCAGATCTTCATAATATTTTTTTGTTGTTAAAGTCTTTATCTTCAGAATATCTTCTGGGATTATGAATTTTTTTTTTTCATTTCAATAATTATTTTTGGATTTTTTAAAATAAATATATAAATTTAAAACAAATTTTATGTCTGAAAAATTGAAGGTATTTTGGTAATTTCAGATATTAAAAAGTTAGTTTACAAACATTTCAAAAAAGGGGTTAGTTTTCAATTTTTTTTTAATTTGTGTAATATTAATCCAAATTACCTCTTAAAGATATAGCCATATGGGAATGAAAACTAATGGGCTACACACGTGGTTTCTTTTATGACCATTATGTCCAGTATAGTACAAACTGAAATAACATAGAACACTGACTAGTGAAAGAGAGAAAAGAAAACGGTGATAATAAAATCTGACAAAAATTTGTTAGAGAAGCAAAGGTTTAGATCGAGAAATAAAATTGGAAGCAAAGGTTAAGATCGAGAAAAAAAAGGGCATCAAAGGCTAGTGATTGGGCCTCCATTGAAAGATTTGTTTCTCTGGGAGCGTAACAATCACCCACCACTGCAACAGACATTCATCCTTAATGAAGATGAGCTCGACATAATCTCAAACGAGATCTGCTATCCATGGACGGCGGCAAGATCCCGTGAATGCATGGTTGCAGAGAAATTATTTTAAGGGCAAATCCGACAATAATACATATTATGCCATATGTATTCTAGCCTATCGTTTCTTATGGTTACATTGTTAATATTTCATTTTTTTTTTATTGCTACCGACGCCAATTTCCCATATTTAAACTAATAATTTTGTTTTCAATAAAAAAATTAAATCATCATCTGGATCCTACTAAAGTTTATTCATAAATCATGTGATAAAATTGTAACTTGATCCGAAAATGGAAGTTTTATTTAATGATATGAGCTTTATAACATAATTTTGCATGATCTTTCTACTTTAAAATAGTTAGTTGTTTGCATTCATTTTTTTTGTATATGTAACATCTGAGAACATGAAATAAACCAAAATGTTAAAGGAACTAAATGAATTCCTAAAAGCACCTATGGCAATGTATGGAATTGATCAGTTTTATGGATTTTTGCTCATTGCTTATAAAAGTTATAGCTTTTAACGTGTAAAATGGGATCGATATAACACTGAACCGAAGAGGCTTTTCTGACTGCTCGAAGAGGCTCCCGTGCCGCTGGATTGGAGTATTGCGTTGAAACGGTTCCGTTTTTGTGTTAATCCTCGAAGAAGCTGTAGGCGCTGCTAACCTCGAGGTTTGAGGTTGACCTCAGGTGCGAGACTTGTGGCAACGATAATGGGGATTCAAGATTTTAGGATTTTTGGGAACATCATAAATTTCCGAGCTTTCGGGTTTGGAATCGGTGTTTCTCTCTAAAGATCTTTGAGTTAAACTGCGAATTATGTCTATCTTGTCAGCTTTATCTATAGCTTGTTTTTGTTTGTAGGTTTTGGTCTTTCTGCTTTCTAAGTTTCTCTGTAAACTCTGTCACAAATCAAAAATTTGGTATCAAACGTAATATTAAAAAAAAAAAAAAAAAAAAAAACACTGAACCGTTTTGATACAAACCTATTAAGCAAAAACAAATATATATAGTCTAATCAATTTGCAATCAACTTGTTAGGGCATGTGCAAAAAGGATGTTTGGAGAATATTAAATAAAAAATGCACGTAAAAACAAAACTGGACGCTTAATTTAGCGTATCAAGCGCCTTGTTTATGGCTTTACACAACAGTTGGACAGAAGAAATTGAAAAGAAAAAAATGCTCTTTCTCTCCATCCTCCACTTTCTCTGTCTCTAGATCTTAAACTATTTTTATTATAAAATATTAAATAAGTATCCCTTAGAGCAAGATTATATTGGTGTTTTTTTATGACAATTTCTTAGCTAAATTAGAAAATTAAATAAATTAAAAAATCTAAAAAGTAGTAAAATTATCTTAAATGGTCTTTATAAGAAACTTTTTTTAACACAAAATGTCAATTTTCCTCATTTTCTTTCCTCTAAAAAATAATTTGTGTATCCACCATTAATGATGGTCTTATAGAGTTTTGCGTTAAAAAGAGCTTTTAAATAAATAAAAAAGGCTCGGTACAACAAACAAGCAAAAGATATTCAAGAAAGATATAAATAAAAAACAAAACGCAATAAAAGCATAAAAAAGAAATGGGTATATATTGTCCCACAGTTTGTTTCCATTTCACATGAGTGAAATTATTGATTTTCTGGACATCAATGATCTTTTTCAAGCATCGTTGGCTGTGTTCCCAGAACGGGCACTGGGACCGCCCTCGGACTTGGCGTTCTCAGCGAATCGGAGACTTCCCTGATGCATGTTCTTCTCCTTCTCTTCCTCAGTCCACTCGGAAACATAATAGTGCTCCACCGTACCTTTGACTGGATCTTTGGAGGGAGGAAAGAACATGCTTCCCCACTGAGGAAAGTGAACTAAGGTCACAGGCAACGTGCACGCAACTATCATCACTCCCATCCACGTTAGCCCTTCCTCTTTTGTGAACTGTGAGGTCGAGAAGAAGATGAGTTGTGTGAGCCCTGACCCGAAGTTTCCTCCAGCGCCGGTTAGACCAGAGATGATGCCTAGGGCTCGCCGGGAGACAAAGGGAACGATTGCAAAGGTGGCTCCGCAAGCGGCTTGTGCTCCTAAAGAGAAGAGGACCATAGCTACAACGGCGGTGACCAGAGTGTTGGCGCGGCCGAGCCACACACAGAACAGACCACCGGCCGTCTGAATGATCCATAACGCCCACAACCGCCCTCTCATCCCAAAGTATTTGGCAGCAAGGTCAGATGCGTAGCCTCCTGCTGGACGAGCAAAGAAGTTGGCCATTCCGAAAGATGCTGCTATGATTCCGGCTGTGTGAAGCTTCAAGTGAAACCTGAACAAACCATAAGCATATGTTTACTCTTATGTTATCTCTAAGTGCAATGTTTTTTTTATAATTCAAATTGAGATATATAAAAGAAAAGAAAAAAAAACCTGTCAAAGAAGTATTCGGCTATAACATTATCAGTGCTCAACTCAACTCCCATGGAGTACCCATAGAGAAGAACGAAGATCCAAGTCCTGTAGTTTGTAACGGCGTACCACAAAATCTACACCATTTAGATGACGAAAACACGAGTTAGATTTGAAACGTTTACATGTAAATATAGCTACGTTATAACTTATAAGTATTGTGAAATATTCATACAGATAGATACCTTTCCAAATTTGTCTTTTGCAACTTCTCCCCTTTTCTCCATGGCAGCTCGGTTCCCACCTGGCAGATCTTGACCTAGCGTGAGTACCAAGATTCCCATGATGATGTGCAACCATCCAGGGACAAAGAAGGCGATCCTCCAGGCCGTGAAAGCAGTCGAACCACAACGTCTAATGATTTCATAGACAACCGGCATGAGCAGCTGCGTTATGCCACCGCCCATGTTTCCCCACCCAGCGGCTGTCCCATTCACCAGACCGATGATCTGACTGTTGAACATAGTGCTCATCCAGTATTGGCAAGACACAAACGTCGCCAGGCAGAAACCAATCATGAACCTCACCGTAATGAAGCCCCCGGCATCATTCACGAAGCTCATAGAGAACACCGTTGGCGCAGAAAGCATCACAAGGAAGGCACAGCCGTAACGAGGACCCAGAAGATCACACACGGCTCCCATCACCAACCTCGAGAAGATACTCCCCGAGACCGAGGCAACTCCGGCGTTTCCGATGTCTTGTTTGGTGAGGTTGAGATTCTCCCGGATGATCGGGACAAGTGGTGCGGCTGCGAATGTGGAGACAAAACATGTGGAGAAAGAGATCCACGAGAGGTGGAATGTTCTCATGTGAGGTTTGGCGAAGGAGAAGAGCTTGAAAACCTTTGCCTTGTGTTCCGAATCCACTGGAAGGTCATACTTGGCCGTCTTATCGGTAGGTACATTCGGTGAAGCCACCGAGAAAGCAAAAGACTGTTCTCTACCGGTGACTCCATGCATGGAGCTTCCGGGCTCACCTGTAGGATCACCCATTGCTCTAAATATGAAGTTCCTTTACAAGTTTGAGATATGTTTCAAGTTTATTGATTGATGTCTAGAGATTATAGCATAGCTTATATAGGATTCCTATCGTTGACAATTTCATAAAAGCATTCTTTGGAGATTCTCAACGGTTAACTAACAATTTAAAAGTACTTTGTTGGGAATCCATTGCATCTTCCTAGTCTCTCGCTTATCCCAAAGGTTGCTTCTGATTCAACTTTCAAATTACAACTTTGCCCTTCTTGTTAATATTTCGCTCTGTTTATGGAAATGGAATTCTGTTGACATGTCGTCTAAAGTTGTTACCTAATAGAATCAAATATATCATCATAACCTACTGTAGGAATAGTTCGTGAAACTGAAGTACTTTGTTTAGGATTTTCATTGGATTCGGAACACAAGGCAAAGGTTTCATTGACTACTTTGTTTAGGATTTTCATTCAATCTTTCTCACCCTTTTCTCGGGAACGGGATCAAGCGAATTAGCATCAAGTTACTCATTAAAAATCTACAGCATTAATCATTTTCTAAAGTGTTGTCGTCATCGTAATTCCCTATTATGCAGTTAGACTATATCTTTAATCATTTTTAAGGGTGTCAAACGTTTATATTAATCGTATGACGTATAGTATCAAGGATTGGAATATATATGATTTAGTGTATAAACTAAGTAATCGCTGTATCAATGACGGACGGCCGAATTTATTTGGCCTTAGCTGCATATTAGTTGTCTCTTACAATTCAATACGATCGTTTATTACTTCAAACCTATTACTCCATCTGTTTCAAATTAATTGTCTTTTTGAGAAAATATATATAATACTGCAAACTAATTTGAAACAGAGGAATATAATTATTCGTTGTTAAAGAACTTATTATAATTTTTCATATATAATACTGCAAATATTGGGTAATTTAATATATAGCATGACGTATGGTTGTATGCCCAAATGCCCAACCATCCTTGATTTGATTGGCATTACTAGTTTTACATGTCAACCATTAGACTTAACCATAGAATTGATGACATTTTAATTAACATTATGTAATCAGTTAATCTAACAGGTTTTAGTTTTATGATATGTGTTTTCATAATGATCAACAAAACGAATTATAGAAACGTTGATGTCTTTTGTTAAATTTTTGTGATTCCCCTCATGATATGTAAACTAGTCGTGCTTTGCGCGGATATACAAACGTAAGAGTAAATGATTCTGTGGCAAAATATTTTAAACAATATATCAATCGACTAGGGCGAATTGATAGGTAGATACGCGTATATATAAATTGTACCAAAAGTATTTTAAGTACTTGAAGGAGCTGTGCTATACGTGTGTATATGTGCATGTGTTTCTCCACCATCGTTGCCGTACCATATTCGTGGTACTCGATATATCAATCTTGCTGACGTGTCCACTGTTCCCTGTGTTGAGAGCCTGTTGAGGTTTGAGAAAAGACAATTTTTTTGCTGTCCAAATTTGAGAAGTCAACTTATTGATGATATCATCACTATTATATTTATATGGTAATAGGTGTGTGAGATATTATATTTTTCAAATATCAAATACTTGCAAATCAATTTGATATATTCATATAACCAGTCATAAAATCATTAGTCAAAAACAACATTTAAAGTCTTGAAACGCCGTTAGTAACAAAAAAATGGCCTGGACACGCCGGGGCTGATTCAGAATCTTGAAATTTTATACAGTCAGATTATTAGATTCATTGGTTTTTCAATACAATACGCTAAGATATATATGCAAGCAAGTTACCCATTTAAAAAAAAAAAAAAAAAACTTCCTATAAAACTCTTGCGGCAAGAAAAGTAGACATCACTGCATGGCTTCTTGACTTTAAATGTTAAATTTGATCACAACTTACAAACTCGCTCTACCTAATAACAAAACTCATCATAGACATAATTAATCACCATATCTTTTCCTTATGCATCTGTTCACTAGCCAATAAAAATTATTTCCAAGTTCAAAAAAGAAAGGGAAAAAACATATTTCCAACAGAAAACATTTTACTCGCCAATATTTATATTTAGCCACATACTGGTAATCGGCTTATCGCTCGCTATGGATTAGGCGTTCCAAATCATGACCAACTAAAAAAGAAAAAAAAAAACATGATGATAATGTGAACTGTAACATGCTACGACGTCGTTTGAAACTAATACTCTAGTGTCTAGATACACAGCGCATTGCATTTGCAGCAGACTGAAACTATCCCACTCTCCGGTCGCAGCCACTGCTCTCGATCAGCGGTAAAAATTTCTCCTTTCCTTTTTTTTTTTTTGCTTTCTCAAATATTTATGTGCCTAGAAACGTAATGGGTTCGTACTCAATAGCAAGTGCTATATCTCGAATTTCGCCTCTAATCCGCTGCGTTAAACCTTACTCCACCGGTTTTTCTCCCATCAATTGCCCTTGCAGCAGAACCCGGAGGCCGAAGGTTTACGCTTTTTTGGAAACCCTTTTCTTGGAAACGTTTAATTGGACTATTTGTGTTGTTTAGTCATCTGGGTCTGTTGTTCGATTTTGTAGAGATTTGATCAGCTTCGCGTGTTCTCTATGGCGTTGGCGTCGGAAGCGAAGGAATCACCAGCAAACAATCCTGGCTTGTCAGCGACTCGGGATGAGGCTACAAAAGGGTTTATAATGCAGCAGACTGTAAGATTCCTCAGCTTCGAGATTCCGTTGATCATTGATCCGTAATTTTTGTGTTATCATCGAAAGTTGCATTTTTAGGTCATTAGGTGCCTGGATATATGTTTGAATCTCGGTTAAGTCTTTCGTATGTTGCCTGTGAGAAAACCTAAATTATTAATCGAATAGAGTAAAAGCTTAATCATTCAGTTTGCGTTTTTCATTATCTACACAGCTACATGCTTGACTGATATGTCTAAAGAAGTGTCTTTCTAAAATCTGCAATTGATAGTGTTCCATTTTTTCCATCATTTTGTAACTCTCAGATGTTTCGGATCAAGGACCCCAAGGCTAGTCTTGAGTTTTACTCACGTGTGCTGGGAATGTCGTAAGTTTATTCCACCTCTTGAATGCTCTTTCCTCTTAGGTTATACAAATGAAGCATTCTTTTGTTCCTAAAGCTTATGGACTCTACAAGTTATTTCGTAAATTTTACTTCCAGATTGCTCAAGAGGCTGGATTTCTCTGAGATGAAGTTTAGCTTGTACTTCCTTGGCTACGAGGTAGAGTTTTGTTCTGTGACTCTTGCTTAGTTCAACTATTCGCTAAGCTAGAGAGGATCTTACACAAACAAAGAATGGAACTTTGCAGTTTGCATAATATCACTTAGATCTTTACCGGTTTTAGTGGAGAAGAGCAAGCTGGGTTTGATTCATGTATTATGGTACAGGATACTTCAACAGCTCCAGCCGACCCAACTGAGAGAACGGTTTGGACATTTGGTCGACCGGCAACAATTGAATTGACTCAGTAAGAAACAAATGCCAATGCCTTACTTCCTCTCTGTTTTGTTCGACTGAACGTTCCTAACTTATAACTGTGAATGGCCTCTGACAGCAACTGGGGTACAGAGAGTGATCCCGAGTTTAAAGGTTATCACAACGGGAACTCTGAGCCTCGTGGATTTGGTAAAAGTTTATACCTTGTTCTCTCTTTACATTCACAGAGTAGTTGAAAGTTTTGGTGTCTTGTGTGGCAATTCCCTACAAGAGAAGACCTGTACATTAATACAAATGCAAACTTTCTCTCTGTTGTTGTTACAGGGCACATTGGGGTTACGGTTGATGATGTGCACAAGGCATGCGAGAGGTTTGAACAATTGGGAGTTGAGTTCGTCAAGAAACCGAATGATGGTACTTAGGACTATTTACCAGCTGAATCTGTAAACATTTGATTTCATATATTTGCGTTGGGAAATCTGGTTTTAATCCTTTATTCGATGTAAAACTTGCAGGAAAGATGAAGAACATAGCCTTCATAAAGGATCCTGATGGTTACTGGATCGAGATCTTTGATCTCAAGACCATCGGGACAACATCCGCAAACGCAGCTTGAAGTTGTACCGGTTGCGCCTGAAGTTGTGTTCTTGTGCTCATTCCATCCGAGCTTGCATACAACTGAACACGTTTCCTGTCTCAACGAATAAAAGAAACAACATGTTCGTCGTTATCAGTGTGATACAGATGAGTCGAGTTAAATAAGTCGTTATCCATGTGCTTTGTTTCTTGATATATACGATGAGTTAAGTTGATCAAGTAGTTATCAATGATGTCGCGAATAAATATCTTGGTCTCGGTCCATGAAGCACACAGCTCAGAAACTCAAACAGCTAAATCACTCAAATCCCTTGGATCCCTTGTATCCATGATACCAAAAGTAGAAAACAACAAAAAATGGTTGAGATCTTGGGGAAGAAGCTCTGAATGGAGTCATTTTTTGACCTACAAACAAAACCAAATGAAAAATTACACCCACGAAGGATTTCACTTTTATATTAGACAGAGAATTCATATGAACAGATATAGTGCATGTATCTTACCTGAACATCTATCTTAACGCATACCTTCTCATCTCCCATTCACTCAGCTTTCCGTCCTGTAGTCTCATCAACAAACTATCTTCCTTAAGACGAGGACGAGGTGCAGCAACGGCTTCCTCTTCCAACCGGTTTGGTAAACCCTGACACTATTTACGTTCACAAAATTAATTAGCGGGGACCACCGAAAGGGATGGTTCCGGGGCTTACGCCGGCGGCGACAGAAGGCGAAGGCTGAACGTGGAGGATGACTATTGACGAACTGCTACAGAACAAATTAACGGGTCATCGGAAACTCTGACTTCCACATTAATAGAAAATCGTGTCTAAACAACATCATCGCTACAACAAGCACCTCGAGGGAGCTAAATATTTTTATTTCTTTTTGCATTCTGTAATATTTTACATATGTATTTATGGCTTCTCCAAAGAAGTATTGAATTATGATGGTTCCCGTTGCACATCTTTTTATTTTCCCGTGCTTATCAGCTTTTACTATTCTTGGTTTTATGAAACTTAATAATAACGATTTTTTTTTTCTAAAACAGTTTGAGAATTAATGGTGAAACAAAATTTACATAATAAATTGATCTAAAGAGATATTTATGATAAAAGATATATTTACATAGCCAAACTGAAAAAGGCTCTTGTGTAAGTCATTGTCAAAATTGTTGTTACAAAAATATGAAATTGTTGTCACCAGTTATCACTTGATGAGTTAAAATATAATTTCTCTAATTGTATATTAGTATATTATATTTTATGATATTACCTAGTCAAACGCAGACAGCCTAAAGCTATAAAAAGGAAAAATAGACAGCTTACCGATCGGTCCAGAAAGCACATCTTAATTTCTTAACTATCTGAGTATATAATTTACAAGTTGTTTAATAAATAAAGTGACCACGCGAATATGTCAACAAATAATTACTATACATATAGCAAAGTCTTCTTCCGTAGATTTCGTATATCTTCCACATTGGCAAAACACAAGGCGAGCTAAATGGCTTCCAATCTTTATCTCATCGTCCTCGTGCTCGTCTCTATCTCTGTAACTTCCGTTTATTCCCTTTCCACACGAGATGCTGTCTTAAAGTAAGAAGAAAACCTCAGAATCCTACCTTTTACTTGTTTCATATGGCTGCAACTAATCATATCACGGATCATATTTATATTGGTTTGCTTTCTCTCTGTTTAGACATGACGATGAATCATATTTTATGGCTACTAGTGATCAAGGATCATCGATAATGATCGAAGTTGAAGATCTAGTGAAAGCTCGAAGTCTTCAAGCTCTAGTCGCTGGCTCAAAAGTGGTTGTGAATAAAAAAGCAGTTCCCAAAAGCAGTTCAACCAAAAGTAAAAATGCTTTTCTAAACTAAACAAGTTCGCTTCATTTTTATTTTTGTTCGATCAGAAGTATTGACATATTGTTAAGCCCTTTAGTATACTAAGTTTGATATGATAAGACAAACTTAATTAAATTGCAGGTTCGAAGAAGAAAAAACATAAGGGAAACAAAGCAGGATCATTGGATTCAGCCATTGTCGGAATCATAATCGCAGCAGTTGTGATTACAATTGTGATAATCTGTGTTGTGTACTTTTTCTATCTGAGGCACAAAACAAAAAAGGCTCAAAGTATTGGACAAGGTATATTACGTTCTATAAAGATTACTCATTTATTAATTTATATTGCTAATTTGCTAATACAGTTTATTTTTGCATTTGACGAACAGCTACACAAAAAATCAACGAGTCATCGGAAACTCAGACTTCCAAAACAGAAGATCATGTATAAACAATATCATTTTTTTTTTTTTTTTCTTTTTTTGTCTAAACAATATCATATCGTCGCTATACCATCACCTTGAGGAAGCTAAATATTTTTTGTTTGCTTTGTGTAAATTTTTATTAGTTAATTACTTTCGCGAAAGTATTGAATTATTGTTCCTGTTCTATATTCTTTTTGTTTGTTTTTTTGTTTCTGTTGTGCTTATCAACTTTTACGAATCTTTGTTTTAAATAGAGCAGTAATGAAATTGACCCAAAGAGTATCAATCTCAGCAAGTATAAATATAAAATTTTCAAGATTATCGAAATCAACACATATATATTGAATCTAGAAAAGTTTCTATTGGTTTAATTTAACAAAAAGAAAAACAAAGTTTCTATTGGTATTTTCTAACCACTGTTCTAAACAAACGCATCTTGTATATTCAAGCTATAGAAAATAATACAGTATCATTTTTTTTAACATTATCCACTTATTTAAGATTTATTCCGATCGTAAACACATACGACACTCTCACAAACTATTGTATATTCACCAAAAAAAAAAAAAACTATTATATTCATTTTTTTTTTTTTTTTTTATTTGTCAACAACTATTGTATATTCATTTTTCAGCCGTTAAAACATGCTTATTTACTAATAAACCCTGAAATTAAAACAAAGTACAATATTGAGAGGAACAAAAAGAAGTTCCTAAAAATCAGTTCGCCTGGCTTCCGAGTTCTCAAGCAGTACGGTCCAAAAAAACATAGAGCAAAAGCGAAGAGACAAACGGTCAGTAAACCATACCACTAGACAATAAACGGATTCGATTTTCCGATTTCTTCGAGGTTTTCGATCCTCTGAGCTTCTGAGGTTGAGTGGTTCGTCCTGTTTCGTGTGCTGTAGATTACAAATCTGATTGCTTTAGGGTTTTCATGTTCTCAGCCGTCCTTTTACCGATTTCCGAATTGTTGATCTTTCCATTGAATCCTTAATCTTGGTTGCTGAAATTAGAATGTTCAATCCAGTTTTGTCTTAATTCCTGAAAAGGTTTATATTTATTTATTTGGTGTCATTGTTTGAAATGTATGCTTCGGATGCGTTGAAGTTCTGTGGTTATTCTAGGGTTTTGTGATCGATTCAAAGTTGTTCCCTTTTCATGTTAATTTCTGTTTTAGTTGACTTCTTCCTACCTCTCACCATTTGAATCATTCGTTTTCAGGCTAATCAACCATTTACAAAAGTGCAATCTTTTCAGTCCTGAGTTCACTGAAGAGTCTCCGCTTGGTTTTGCTTATGAATGTGGAGTTGATTAATCATCTGCAAATGTCAAGTTTACTTAATGTACCCTCCACTTATCTTTGTCAATGTAGTTTCTAGAATGGCTCCCTCTTGACTAGTGTTAACTCCAATGATATTTCTTCTCAGTCCTCAATAAACGGATCCACCTCTAATTTATCAGACGGTTCAGGGAGAACATTCACTTCTTCTTTCTCTGGTCAGTCTGGGGCAGCGTCTCCAGTTTTCCATCATGCTGGTGGGTTGATGTTTTAGCTCTTGTCTCTCTCTCGGAATTGTTCTCAGCTTATATATTGGTTTTTTTATTCTTGATATATAGGATCTATTCAGGGGCTTCATAATCTTCATGGAAACTTCAATGTTCCCAGCTTGGCGGGTAGCCTCGGATCGAGAAACTCAGGTTTAAATGGTGTTCCTTCTTCTGCTGGTGTCCAACAACAAACTGGAAGTATTTCGAATGGAAGATTTCCATCCAGCAATCTTCCGGCTGGACTCTCTCAGGTGAAGTCATGTGTTTGTGCTGGTATCCTGAAAATTAAAGCATAAAAGACTCTGCTTGCTTTGGCTCTGCTTTAAAGTTTTCGCTTTTGGATTCTCGTTTGCAGATATCTCACGGTAGCTCTCATGGACACTCAGGACTCACTAATAGAGGAGGAGGTATAAATACTGTTGGTGGACCTTAATTTGGTAGTAACACTCCTCTGTTGGTAATTGGTTTTACTCTGTAGCAGGATTGGGAGGAGTTTCTCCAGTTTTGGGAAATGGAGGCTCTCGAATAGCGAGTTCTATGGGGAATAATATGGTTGGTGGAGGCACAATGAGTAGGACTTTGAGCTCTGGTGGAGGATTATCTATACCGAGTCTTGGTTCTCGGCTTAATTTGTCAGTAAACAGCGGATCTGGAAATATTGGACAAAATCGAATGATGGGTGGAGTCCTTCCCCAAGGTACTACTTCTACTAGATGCTTTGTATCCTTTTATGTCATAAGTTGAAATTAGTTATATGCACACATTTGTATGCTTTCTTTTAATTTTTAATTTTTTTTTCCAAATTCGTCTCTCTTTACAATTTCTGTGAAATCTTATCTTCTTGCCTTTCTCTTCAGGATCTCCACAGGTTCTTTCGATGCTCGGAAATTCATACCCCCAAAATCATGTTCAAGCAATGAACAGTCTAAGCTCTATGGGCTTGCTCAACGATATGAACTCCAACGAGACTTCTCCGTTTGATATAAATAATGATTTTCCTCAGCTCACAAGCCGCCCCAGTTCTGCCGGCGGTCAAGGACAATTGGGTAAGTAATAAAATAATCCCATCTTCTTTCTTTGATCAGTTTGAAGCGAAATGAAACTCTTCCCTTTTCTGAAAATTCTTAGGGTCTCGAATGAAACAAGGCCTTGGACTCAGCCCCATAGTTCAGCAAAACCAAGAGTTTAGCATCCAAAATGAAGATTTTCCTGCTTTGCCAGGATATAAAGGTCCCCCTCTGCAATTTTCTTCTTCTTTTAATGGTCCATTTGGATATAAAATATCTCAATTGTATATATGTCTTATTTGTGTGCATCCAAAAGGAACCATTCACCTTCCTCACTGTCATAATATTTGGTGTTAAAGAGATTTAGAGAGTGATTTTGTGATCATATCTCAGCTAAATTTTTAGTCATCTTCATGATCACTGTGATGCTACCTTCTTGAATCCTCATAATATTCATAGTATATAATGTCTTTGTATTAAATTTCCCGACACTTTCGTGGTGGCCGTATTCAGTTTGTTTGTTTGTTGTTCTTATAAAGAGATGTTCGATTGATTTATAGTCTTGACAAGATTGATCGGTTTTACACAGGTAGCAATGCTGATTATCCAATGGATTTGCATCATAAAGAACAACTCCATGAGAATTCAATGTTAATGATGCAATCTCAACAGTTATCTGTAAGTTTTAGCTTGTCAAAAATTGTCACTGGGTTTAATTTCCTTCCACTTAAGTTTTTCCTCACAGCGTTCACTTTATCCTCTAATGTGGCTACTTGCAGATGGGAAGGTCTGGTGGGTTTAACTTAAGTGGAGCTTATTCGTCACACCGTCAACAACAACAACATGCTCAAGCTGTAAGTAGTAGCGGTGTCTCCTTGCATGGATCTGACATTTTCTCATCCTCTCATCCGTCTTACCACTCGCAGGTATGGTATAGTCTGTTATATTTTTGAAAGCAGGCTGAGATCGTTTGAGGTTCTTACTTAATGAGATGAATGTTCTTTTTATTTGATTGGTTTCAGACTGGTGGACCTCCGGGTATTGGATTAAGGTCTATGAACTCTGCAAATTCTGTCACTGGGATGGGTTATGACCAGCCCCTCCAGCAATATCAGCACCATCAGAACACATCCCAGTATCGCTTGCAGCAGATGTCAGCTGTTAGCCAACCTTTCAGAGATGTGGGACTAAAATCAATGCAGGCGACGCAGTCAAATCCTGATCGGTTTGGCTTGCTCGGTTTGCTTAGCGTGTTACAGAAGATCGACCCTGACTTGACTTGTTTGGCACTTGGGATTGATCTGACAACACTGGGGTTAAATTTGAACTCAACAGAAAATCTTCATAAGACTTTCGGCTCGCCTTGGTCCAATGAGCCCTCTAAAGGTGATCCCGAATTCAGTGTACCGCAGTGTTACTATGCAAAAAGCCCTCCGCCTCTACATGTAAGTCTCTCTACTCTCCCTCATAAGTAATTCACTTGGTTTGTGTTTTCTCACCATTAGCTGTTTTTGATTGGTGGATGCAGCAAGGGCTCTTTACAAAACTATCGGTAGAAACACTGTTTTACATATTCTATAGGTATTGTCTTTGGAACTGCAACTACGTACTTCTTTTTGATCAAAAGAACCATAACGATTTTTCTTGTGCAGCATGCCAAAAGATGAGGCGCAATTATACGCAGCAAATGAACTGTACGTCCTTCTTGTCTCTAGCCTTGTGAATTTGAAATATGCTTCTTTTGGAGTTTAGTCTTCACAATTGACATATATCGACCTCAGAATATAGATACAAGATAAGGAGTATGAAAGCAAAACATCAACTTTTGAAGGATTAAAGCTGGATAACTCTTTTTCGTTTTGCAGTTACAATAGGGGTTGGTTCTACCACAAAGAACACAGGTTGTGGTTCATTAGAATCGGGGAACCGCTCGTGAAAACAAATGCGTATGAAAGAGGATTATATCACTGTTTTGATCCAAACTCATTTGAGATCGTTCAGAAAGTAAGTATACATTCAACTTCTCTTCATCGATTGTATATTTTTCCTCTGTTCATTTGCCTCTGAAGAACACACCCAAAAACCATCTCCTTGCAGGAAAACATTGTTCTTCATTACGAGATGCTGGAAAAGAGACCGTCCCTATCTCAACAATGAAGTGTAAACTATGCCTTAATTCAGTATCTATAATGGAAAATTTCCAACCAAAGTATCCATCGGTTAGGAAATCAATAGAAGATAAACCAGTTTCCAGCATGTATCTTTTTCAGAATTTAGCTTTTTGGTTAATTTATAATTCTAGTAACTTTTGTTGTTGATCATATATAGCTGAAACCTCTCTGAGCTATAGGTTAAATCAGTACACATCTGTTCCCCATTCATAATCTGTGTTACATTAATGCTATTCTCTTCCTTTTAAGTATCGTCGTCAAAGTCAGATTGCATACATTTTCTTGCACTCGTTTTCAAGAACATCAGTATCAGTAAGCTGGGGAATTCCCCAAGATCCAGATTTACTGTTGATGGAGGATCTTCTAATGTTTCTTGCACTGGCTGCTTCGATCTTGTGCTGTATGATCCAGTAGCACATGGTCCCTAATGTGGTGATCATTATCGTTGCCCCAATAGCAGTCACCCAAATGGCTAGCCACTTCTCTTCTTCACCAACAACAACAAACGACAGAGCCAAAAAGGCAACAGAGATGAGAACACAGGCAAGCCACATGAGTTTGTTTATCACAGCCATCATCTGTTTCTTGGCCTTGCTCTCTATCACCACCACTGACGTCTGAACCACCACGACCGCTAAGGAGATGAAGAGTGCGATCGAGTCAAAGATGAAGAAGATTATGAACGGAGTCGTCGACGCAATATTCGCCTCGCCGAGGGAATGCCCGTCTAGAATCTTGCTTGCGTCTTCTACATACTGCCCCGGGACAGTGAAAATGGCTGCGAAAGCGACCGTGGCAATCAGAACAGCGACCACAGTGTTGGAGTTGATTGCATTGTTGAGACCTTCTGTGTGCATTTTGTTGAGCTGTTTGGCGATTCCTTGAACACGTTTCCTAGTCTTGCGTGTATGCTCAAGCTGGTTGTGAACCCCATGCTTAATATCGCTCACGGTTTGTTTCAGCTCCTTAGCAGGGTTAGGCCCTGACGGCTGCTGAATGGTCTTGGCGCTGGGAACGCCATGTTTCTGTAAGATAAGAGCCACGTCTGGATTCCCAATCTTCTCTGCTGTGTCAAGCGCGGTCTCGCCTGTTCGGTTAACAGCTTTTGTGTGTGTCATGTTGTTGGCTAGTAGCAGCTTAACGATCTGAGCTCTGCCTTTTCTTGCTGCAATGTGCAACGCCGTGTTTCCCTTTGTGTCGGCTATATTGATAGACGACCTATCCGCTTTTATAAGCTCCTCCACGACCTCGACATTCGTTCCTTTAACCGCCATGTGAAGCGCTGTCTGGCCCTTCTTGTCCATCCTAATCGCAATCGCTGGTTCCGATGCCAAGAGAGCCTTAACGACTCTGATGTGCCCGTTTCTTGATGCTGAGTGCAACGCAGTCTTACCGTTGCTCTTGGCGATTCCCGAGAGGCTGCTTCCTAGTTCCAGTAGAAAGTTAACCACTTCCGTGTGTCCTTGTGTCGCCGCTGTGTGCAGTGCCGTCGTGTTCATTAGATCCACCGTCATCGCCAGCTCCGAATGAGCCTCTGCTAAAACCTTCAACACATCTGCAAAAAGTCCGAAAATGCTTAAAACCCTTAAAGACCTGTTTTAATGGTGGTTTTCGAAAGGGTTTTAACTGCACGCACCAAGATCTCCTTGCTTGGCAGCAATGTGGAAAGCATCGAATCCGTTTCTTGCTTTGATCTCAACAAGAGCAAGATCATAGCGATTGATCATCTCCTTCACAATCTCTACGTGACCATACTCTGCTGCAACGTAGAGTGCGGTTTCGCCTGATTGGTTCTGTTTCCCTAGCAGTTCGTTTAACTCGGACTCTTTGGTTTTCGTAAGAATCTCGACAACTTGGTCTTTGTTTCCGCGTCTCACAGCTGAGTGAAGCGCCGTGTCTTCGCGTTTTCCGGTCAGCTGTTTCGCAAATTTCTTCCTTGGCACGCCACTGTCTTCTTCCCCTTCCATTTTTTTTTTGGATACAATCACAAAATCCTAAGATAACCCTTTCTCTTTCAAAAATATCCGATGAAACGATCAATCGAATTACAATCTACAGAAACCACTTGTCAAGATTAAGAAGCTGAAAGAGAGAAGACGAATAAAGGATTTTATAAGAAATTGAATTTGGACATGAGAGGCACATGTAAAGCAACAGCAAACACTTTTGTAATGGCTTTGATCAGCCAATGAAACGAAAACGAATCTATAACAAAAATATTTGTGCTTTCTAGAAAGGCAGTGATCATGACACACCCTTCAACACTATATGTTGTTTGTTTCTTTTCTTAAAGAAATCTCAACTTAATAATTCAAAATTGTTTGGTTTAAAAGATACCAGGTAAAGTAGATTCGTTTCTTAACTTAGATGTATGATCGTTTCTATATATTGCACGTGGTTTGGCGATTAAAAACAAAAAAAAAACTTAACAGTTTATGCTAGTTAATTAGTTTATAATCCTTCAATTTTGCACGTGCTTTCCACTTAGCTTTTCAAATGGTCGAATATCCAAAATCGTATCTTATGGAGTAATTCTTAATTTATATATATATCTGTTTAACATTATCAAATATCAGATGTTTATGTTTTTAGTTCTATTAGAATCCTAGCTAACTGAATAAAGAAAGTTCTTCTTACAATTTACAAATAGTATACGTAATGTACGTGTATACTTTTTTGTTAAAAGATATTTATGTTAATATACTCATCTGAAACATAATTATATTTCTGATTTGTTCCACTCTTCAAAATATTGCATATATTATGTACTGCATTTTCAGCTCCCATACTATTTTGAAATATAACGGAACAAATAGTAGGTAAAGTACTTTTTTTTTTTTTTTTTAACAACAAATAGTAGGCAAAGTACTGATATCTAAGATTTAGGTATAATCGCATCCTTATATTATTAATATTAAGTATATATCAAAACGCTTGTATCCTAGCGGTCTTACTTCTCATAGATGAGTGCCAAAGGTCTCGAGTTCGAGTCTCTGTCCCCACGGTAATATATAAAACTCCACGGAGTTTTCCAGGATATGGACCGCTATGCGGTGGGACCTATCACTATAAAAAGTTTATCCTAATAGTTTTTAAAAGTTATCCTAATATGTGCAGCAGCAACACTATATACTAGGGTTGGACCATGCCGTGCACGGGGTGATAGTTTCTAAATTTGTATTTTTATTAAAATATATCTATTTAACTATTTCAAAATTTTATGCGACGAATTTTTTACATTGGTTTTATTATGTTTTCGTTTATAGTGTTGAAATTAAGCATTTTAAAACATTTTTTTAAAAATGGTAAACAAATTAAAGTCTTGACTGCAGTCATAAATTAAATATGATATAGAGACAAAAAAACTAAAATGATATACTATAATAAGATATATTTATAAATGTTAAGTTTTTGATCATGTTAAAATATTACATTTTTCTAAATATAAAAATTATAATATTCAAAATTTGGATTTAATATAAAGTAGTTTATAATTATGATTAAATTAAAATATTTATCTATTCGTTCTAATCATATAGTGTAACTGAAAGACCCTATTAAATCGAATAAAGTTTAGAAAAAATTTTGCATTTAAATGTCTACTAAATGAGGTTTTCTACTTATATGTTGCACATAATGTAGATGTGTTTTATAGTAGATTTCTTAACCATCACTCAACAATATATCCGATGTACACTTTTAACACTTCTAGTAATATTTTTTTTTTGAAAATTCAAATCATAACATATAAAAAAAAAAATTATACTACTTTGTTTTTTATATAGATGATATAAATTATTTTTAAATAAAGTTAAATATAGATGATAGAAGAAATATAATGATTTTTAAAATAATTAATATGATAGAACTGAATTGAATATATTCTTTATTTAGTGATTTTCGTGATTTTCATGATTACCCATTAAGGAAATAGAATAATTTTTTAATTAATATTTAGTTTAATAAGTTTAATAAGACATATTTGATGTTCTATCATAATATATGAGTGTCAGTAATTATTCTAGTAAATTAAACCATTTTTTATAAGTAGTATGAAAAGCTTCTTAATAATGACACATAGCATGTATTGTATTTTAATATATTAGAGATATCCAACGGATAGAGAAACGAATATGTGCAGCAGCAACAATTATTAGGAGCAGTTTCTAAATGATTTATAGGCATCATAACCACTGACACATAGGACATAAAGTTTGAAACAGGATATTGACCATAAGTAGCTGACATGCATACAATTTACTTTTTATTTTACATTACTCATTAAAGTTTTCCATGCTCTTTTATCAGAATTTATTCCAAAACTCCTCTGTAAGTCTGAATGAGTGATTTGATTTTTCCTTTTCTTTAATGATACTAAGAACTAACATTAAATTTCGGTAACATTTTAGAACACATAAGCCTTCGACCAAAATATACTACTATATATAAGTATAATGGACTCCACCACAACCATAAATAATAAATTGAATCGGCGCAATAAATATAAATTCATTTGAAAAATAAAAGACAGTTCAGATTTAGATAAATGTATCAACGGAAATGCTTCTTACAAATAATGAAGCCCTCAAGTAGGCAATTAAAAATAATTCTTAACCATTTAAATATGTCTGCATGCTTCTCTTTGTATTACTATTTGTACAGATCAGGTCTTACATAGTTACACTTGTTCAAAATTTTATGTAGTGCACTATTCTATTATCTTCCCTTATAAATCGCGTTAACTATGCGCCAATTCTGTGTATACTGTATTAAGCTAGTCGTGGCGGCTGAAACTTCAATTAAGCTTAGCTTTGAAAAACATTAATTATTTTGGTATAATTATTGGACCAGAATCGGGTGGTGAAATGAAAAGCGAATTGAATGCGTCCCCACCAAACAAGCTTTCTTCCCAGTTTTTCTCATCATCGAATGCTGGCACAAAATTACACAATAGCGCATCAAGCACAGAATAAGACAGGGTTCATTATTTTTATTTTTATTTATTGTAAAAAAAGACAATGTTCATTATCGATCATGAACACCAACAATGTTTCCAAGATTTGTCTAGTTGAATAGATAGACCGTTACTGTGGAAATTATGAATGAAAACACATTACAGGAAGCTACAATAAAAAAGACATAGACAAGAATGTCATATTATAGTTTGAAACAAAAAAATAGAACTAAATATGGAGAGTGACAACTGACAAGCCTTTACTTAGTACATAGTAACATGAAAATATGAAAAGGGTAACACTACAATAAACAACTTAATTATTACACCGAAAAAGTAAATTTAAAAAAATATATGAGACGAAACTATATCGTATAGTTTCTTTGTCATTCATATTTTCNCCAATTAAAAAAAAAAAAAAAAAAAAATTGTAACCAAGCATAATCCAAGTGATTTTAAAAAGAAAAGAAAAAGAGGTAAAATATATATAGTCACCTTTTTGGGGATTTATGGTATGAAATAATCGTATGTTTATAATTATTACAATTACGCGTACGTCACATAATAACGTCGGGGATCTTGAAAGTATCGGGATCTTCTTCATGAATCCAACCATACTTCTCGAAAAACGGATTCAGGATCGATTTCGGTGGGTATAGATCAATGCAATGATTCCAAACGTTCCCTAAAGATTCTCCAACATTAAGATCTCTCATAACTTCCCAAACGCAACTATTGCACTTGAAACCAGCCCCAAAGCTGATCATGAAAACACTATCTCCTCTTTTGAGCCTCTTCTTCGCTTCCATATACCCCAAAACATACCACAAGCTACTCGCTGACGTGTTCCCAAACCGGTGCAGCGTCATCCTGGCCGGTTCAAGATCGTACTCGGTTAAGTCGAGGCTGTAACCGATTGCGTCGATAACCGCTTTACCTCCAGTGTGAATACAGAAATGGTCAATACCGGTCTTGAAGTTAATCCCTGCCTTTGGAGCTGCCTGAGTCACGTTCGACGCCGCGGAGCCTTTGCTAGGGTTTCCACGAAGCTTCTTGAGAAGAAGACACATCATAAACCTCAAGAGCTCTGTTACCGGAAGAATCTTGGGAGTGATGACTTTGAGGTTGTCTACCAAAGCACGAGTCGCCGCTTTCGGAAGAGTTTTGTCTAAGTGGACGCCGACTCGGCCTAGCTCGTCCTCTTTCTGGACACAGGCGTTGTATGAATCCTCTCTGGCTCCATGGTGCGTCCTTACCAAACACTTTAGCTTAAACATGGCTTTCCGGCTTAGACCGCGCTTGTTCGTCAAGAGAACGGCGCAGCCACCTGAGCGGAACAAGCAGTTGGCTAAGATCATGGAGCGGTTGTTTCCGTTGTACCAGTTAGGACTAAGTGCCTCAGAGGTAACAACAAGAGCAAGCTTGTTCTTGTATGTTTTGAAGATGTTTTTGACTATGTCTACGGAGATAACACTCGCGCTACATCCCATCGCCGTCAAGTTGAAAACCTTTATGTCTTCTCTCATCTTGTAATGGTTGATGATTCTTGCAGATAGCGAAGGAGTTGAGTTGAGCATCGCGACGTTGACTACGAGGACGTCGATATCGGTAGGTGAGAGTTTGTTTCTCTCGAGGAGTTTCGGGATTGTGTCTATGTAAAACTCTTCCATCTCTGAGATCCCATCTTGTAACGTAGGATGCTCTTCGCGGCCTTCGAAGAAGAGCCTCGGTGCGTAGGTTTGCTCTCCGATACCGGAGCTAACGACGGCTTTGAGGAGGAACTTGTACTCGTTGAGTCGAAGGTGTTTGTTTCGTAGGATGACTTCACCGCTGAACTGAGTGCTTACCATACGATCATCGGAGGGTTTGTGTAATTGGTAGTCCAAGATGTAGCAGTTTTGATCTCTCTTGGAGTCTATGCGTTTCCAGATCTTGAAGATGATGTAAGAGATGAGAAGAGAGAAGAGGATACATAGAAGATCCATTATTCTCCTCTTTTTTTTTTTTTTAATTATTGGGGTTAAAGAAGAAGTGATATGATGATGTGTATTTAAAACTGCATGAAGATGTAGCAAAGATTGTTGTGGGATTATATAAGAGGACGAAGGAACAGAAAAAGACAGGTCTCGTATTTTGACAACTCATTGTGTCCAAAAGAGTCAATATAATTGGTAAATTAAAATCTGTGGGGGTTAATTTAATTGGAAAAGTTACAAGGACAAATTTATGGTAAGAAAATTGAAAACAAGAAGAAGGCACATTGATGTGGATGCACAAAGTGGACGAGGACTTCGCCTGTCCTCTCTATTAAAGTAGTTTATTAAATGTCAGTCTGAAAGTGTTAGAGACAAAGGCACCAACAACTATATCCTATTTGTAGAAAAATATGCGAAACCTCACGCTGTGAAGAGGTGGTCAATTAATTTGTATCACACAGAGGACTTGTTGAATCATGCATTCAAAGTCGAGAGGATCAGTGTGACCCTAGCTAATTAAACAGTTCCGGATTAATATAAGACTTAGCTAGGAACACAAGTTCAAGGTAAGAAAATAATGTTGAACAAAAAAAAAAAATAATAATAATGTTGAACAATAAGATGGCACATTGATGTGAACCATGTGGATGTATATTATTCATAGTGGAGAAAGACTTCGCCTGTCTATTTATTAATTTTAATACACGAGGCAATTTTTGGTACGTTGTGACTTTCAAGCCATCATGTATAAGTAATACTTTTCTGTGACAATTTTATTTTACAGATTAAATGAAAGGAAAACAAAAAAATTCCGGATCCAAAAAAGGTTTCCAAAGCAACTTTTGTAATAAGAAAACCCGTTTTTTTTTTTTCACAGCCATCATCTGTTTCACAGCCATTACACGTATTTTCATTTTCAGTTGATATTCACCGTTAAAACAAAATTTATCCGTAAAAAAGATTCGCATAAACAATACTCCTTAACATCGAAATTTATTGTTTCTACTTTACCAAAAAAGAAATTTATTGTTTCTAGAGATTTATGAATGTTAGGTAGGACTCGTTTCTTTAACAAACAAAATAGATAGTATACTTGTAAGCTCTAAATTACATGAGTGTATCGATTGACGACGTTAGATGGGCCAAAGCTTATATAAGTCTGGATTTGGAAATTACATAATGATTTTTTTTTTTTTTTTTTGAAAAAATGAATTATGTATGATTTATTTGGGTACCACTATTTATTTATTTTTATTTATGATATTGAAACTTTTTGAGGTTGTAGATGAAAGAGCAGTAAAGAGATACGGTGAGCTATGAATACATGAAGAATTAAACAATAAAGGTTTAAGAAATTATGAACTTTCTGGATATAAGTGAGACTGTTGTGATAAGCTCATCTCAACCTCCACCTACTTAGTTACGTATCTCTCTTTTACTACAAAGCTATCGTCAACGCTTACTCACACAATGTGCGTGCACCACTGCACCTACGTCCTTTTCCTTTTCTGATTAGTTAATCAATTCACATTAAAAAAACTCGTGAGATTTTTAGAAGTTTTCAAATATTTATCAAATATGATAGAAATTTATGATATTTTCAAGGTTTTTTTCCGAATAATGTGTTAGAAATAAAATTATAGAATATTTTATAAACCAATATATACCAATAACCCCTTTATTACGACTTACTTTTTGTAGGTCAGAGGACTCCTATTTACATCTGCATATGCAAATATATACACGTATTTGTGTTTAGATGCACTATGGTGTCAATGACGATGACACGTTGTCAACGCGTTTACTTTTGTGAGAGCAATAATTAAGAGTAGTCTAGTTAGAGGTTAATTCTCACAATTCAGAAATTAATGTTTGCCGGTGTTTTTAGTTTGTTGGTCATCTCATTCATTTATAAGTTTGATTTTTCTTCATGCTATCCAAATAAACCAAAACTGTCCATTCGATTCTTAGTCACAATTAATCTACGTGATTGAATTATTTATCACGCGTCTCTTTCAATATTGTGTCATAGGACTGTTTGTCTTTATATATCTTGTAAAAACAAATGATTGATATTTGATCACGCATGAATTAAAGTTAAATTTTGTTAGGGGAAAATCTGAAAAAGTGAATTACTAAATGAGTTATTTCCTCAAAGGGAGAACCATAAGAATATAAATCCAGAAAGAAATTGACCGGGGAAAAATGAGTGATTTCACAAATTTACTTCGAGCTGAGAATATTTACACACACTTTTTACATATCCATTTTCTGGTGATTATTTAGTCTATATAAAACATATATATATATTATGTAAGAATCCATGCTATGTATATAATTATATAAAGATATACCAACACCAAAACATAGCCAAATTTCTCATCCGACATTATTCAGTTCAACTTCTACTAAATCAAAGGGATACCAAAAGCTAAACCCAAAGGAATAATGGTCACAGAAACATGAAACATCCGTATTAAAATCATGTTCTGGTGAGGAATGAGATAGACAGTGAGATTATTGTACCAGATATTACGTGATAGTCATTTTTGGCAAAAATATGGACATAAAAGCAGTATAAATTAAGGTCCCTATTCAAAAATATATCCGATATAATACTGAATTGAGTCACTTTTTTTATGAGATGTTAACTGAAAAATTTAAGACTACAGCAGATACATCGTGGCCATACTAGTATACCTCCAATGTTTGCATGCATACGAATCTTTAAAGACTTGTACAACTAACTGCTTAACTTCCAACCACAATTATTTTTTTGTTTCGTAGAGCAATACTATTGCTGCGGCGAACGATGGACATTTTTAGCAACGACCCATGACAATTTTTGTCGGCCAATCTATCAACATTTATTTATTTTTAAGATTTAAAACTCTATATTTTTTGCCTATTTTGGCTAAAATTAATATTGCTTATGAAAGTTCTTCTAATTAAAAGGTGGAGAATAAATGTAGCATGAGAAAATGTGGAAATTAACATTAGGAAGAAAAAACTGTGACAATTGAAAAACAAAAGTGAAAAAATACTCCACTTTGTTCATCAGACCTTTTAAGGAGGAAAAAGCCTCACCTGACCAAAGATAAAACTCAACAAATAAATGTGGGCTTCTTTATTTAGCTATAATTTAAAGCCACAGTTAGTATGGGCTTTTTACCCTAGGACCGGGCTCTGATCCGTTGACAATTTGAATTTGAATTTAAATTTATTTACACAGTAACTGTAGCTTTACATTTAGCAAAGTCCGGATCCGGAAGTCGTTTGGTTGTGGTGGATACAGGCACGGATCCTCCTCCCAGGTCAATATATAGTTCGGAGATGTAACTATTGAGATCTTCAGGGGTTAATCTGACAATATTATGTGACCCAATCGGGTACTTCTTATAGAAACCCGTATACCCGGGAATGAGCTTTTTAGCAAGGGAGGTTTCGATTTCGTCTCTCAATTTCGGGTCGGGTACGACCCAAGTCTTGTGCTTCTTGTAGGCCTCCACAAAAGCTTCGTTGAACCGTCGCAGAGACTCCTCCGTCGAATCTGCGGGGACAGACGCAATCACATCTCCCCACGCCATCTTCTCGTATTTCTCGAGGTACTGACTTACTATAACCTCGTGATTTGTCACCCAGTCGTCTCCCAGTACGACTCTGAGGTTCGATGTACGGACCTTGATCACGATGTAATTGAGGTTGTTGGCTAGGAAGAGATACGAGAGAGCCGAGTCGTTGTAGAGCCGTGATTTCGCGTCGATTTTGCAGAGCAAGACGAGGATCAACCACGCGAGTCTCGCCGCTATCGAAGAACCAGCGTTTTCGGGATTTTCTTCGTTGGTGCAGAAGCTGCTAAAGTAATCCGCCGGTAAAGGCAGCGATGACTCCTTGTCCTTGAGAATGACGGTGAGCGATTCGCTGTAGTCAGCGAGGAAGACGATGAAGTTCATGACGTACCTCGTGAGCTGATGGACTCCGCCACCGGGAATCGGCGATTTCGACGACTCTTTTGTAATCGACGATTGGAATTTCGTCATCATAGCATTCACGGATTCGCCGAGTTTTTCGAGAGACTCAGCCGCCTGCGATCGGACGGATGCGGTTGAATCGTAGCTGAAAATCTGCTCGATTTTGGGAATCAGATGCAATATCGTCTGGTAAACGTCAAGCGTTGGGAAGATTTTCTCTGCAGTTTTCCTGCATTTAGCCACGGTTATCGGTAAGACGAAGAGGTTTAACGCGCTCTCTAGCGTAATCTCAACGAAGGAAGACTCAGCGGCGGAGGAAGAGAAAATATGATCGCAAAGGATTCGTTCTCCGTTAAGCAGAGTGGTGATTGCTACAGTCGTCACCGGCATCCATTTTTTGATCTTCATTTCCAGAATCTCCCACTCCAGTTTCACCATCTGCGTAGAATTTAATTTCTCGAAACCTAGCCCAGAAAATGCGTCGACGATGACCTTTTTCCTAAATTTCTTATAAATTGTAAGACAATCCTTGTCGTAGCCAGAGGAGATCATGCAATTAGCAATCATCTTCAAATCCACAATAGCATCAGCATCAGCATCTCTTCCACCTCCTCTACTCTCGTTACCCAATCCCGATGAAGACTGAGGGTCAAGCTCTCCATCCGATTCAGAACCTGAAGCGCTTCCACTTGATCTCCAAGGTGTGTTGGAGTCAGAAGACCAACCGGAGACGGATTCCGGATCCAAAACCCGCCTATTCGCTTTCAGTAGCCGATAAAACTCCTTCACCAAATGCTTCATAGCTGTCCGCATCAGATCCTTGGCTTGACCAAGCTTAGAAGAGTCCGGATTCACCAAGACCACACTCTGAATCGCGTAATGTAACTTGGCGAGAACGTCGAGGAATCGTCTGCCTTGTCCACGGTTGTCGTCGGTGAAAAGCGAATGGAGGCTGCAGGAAGAAGAAGAAGAATCGTGGAGATGCGGAGTAACCCATTCGCGTATGATAGCGTCAGCCTCCTCCACGGTATTGCCGATTAGAGACTCGGAGAAGCCGCCCTGTTGTGGCTCAAGTTTAGAAGATTTTGATGAGGAAGAAGGTTTCAAGAGCACCATTGCTTCTTCCCTGAAGAAAATGGGATCGTAAGGGTGGCGGGGTATTTATTTGAAAAATCTTTGGTTAGTTTGTTTCGGCTTTTCAAAAATCAGCGACTGTTTGTGTTTGTTTTTTTTGTTGGAGCCGTTGGTTGTTCCACTCAGTCTAAACGTACACGCTGGTCATACGTCTTTTTCTCTATTTTTGGTTTTTTTTATATAATTTTGTATTTTAAGAGTAATAAACCGGAAATTTGTTGTGAAATTAATATGTTTTCAGTTTTCTTACATACAGTATTAAGATGAGAAAGAACAAACTTCAACGATAAAGAAGAGGAAAAAAAAACTAGTAAGATAGATAGACGGTGCACTGCAGAACAGTCTCGAGCCCATCTGTGAACTGGTGAGGCTGCTGTTGGTTCCCGGTGCTACCTGTAAAAGTCTTGACAATAGCGAAGCCTCTGGCATTCACATATTTACCTGTACCACCCATGACCCCAAGATGAGATTCTGATGCAGCTGTTCTATGTACGCCGAAGAAGCTGATGCTATCTTCATAACCCCCACTCTCAAACATAGCAGTGAAAGCCATAGTCTGGCTGGTTCCATCCACGGCGCTTGCCACGTAGAAACCCTGGGCTTTACCAAGCAGACCGGAACCAAGTTCGTGTCCTTCGGTTAGTTCGTTGTCCATCACTGTCAATGTCCCAAACATGAGCATCTGAAGAGACGAGCCTGATGGGAGCTGACCACCGTTTGCCACGGGGAGACCGTTCAAGAGGTTGTTTCCGTTGTTCTGTAGAATGTTGGAAGTGGTTCCGCCTAGCCCGACGAGAAGCGGGACGTTGTTGTTGTTGAGGATTCCGTTGTTGTTGTTGTTTGATGGAACGCCGTTGCTGACGGGGAGGTTTGCGCCGTTGGGCTTGGCAAATGGAAGTTGGCCACTGAGAGCTGCGTTTGCAACCACTCCAGTTACAGCCCTGGCTGTCGGGTTTGAGCCGCCGAGTATATCGTGCATGAAGAAAACCAAAGTGTGGTCAGGAAATGCACCACCAATCGCTGACCCTGAACCAGCTGTAGGCAAGGGACCCGAACTAGCACCCGGTAAGGGACCAGACCCGGCGGTTGGTAGAGGACCGGGGCCAGTAGTAGGCAAGGGACCCGTACTAGCAACCGGTAAGGGACTAGAACCAGTAGGTAGAGATCCGGAGCCAGCAAATGTAGTCAAGGGACCTGAACCACCTGAGACTGGACCTGTACCTATACCTGAAGCGCCACCAGTTGCGGGAATTGAACTAGCCGTGGGGAAGGGGCCTGAACCAGCCGTTGGTAAAGGACCAGGACCTGTGGTAGGGAAAGGGACCAACCCAATATCTTCTTCTTCATCAAGAAGCCGAGCAGCTGAGACAAAAGTAACGGCGAGAGCTAAAACGAGGAAGAAGAATAACTTGGAGCCTGCCATTGACAAGGAGCAAAATCAGAGACTAGAAATGTTAATTTGAATTGTTTCTACTTGTCGTGTGATTATACAGGTTGACTCTAGAAGAGCATTTATATGAGAAAAGCTAGATTGTTGATAGAAAAAGATGGAGTTGATGAAACAGAGTAGGTGACAGCTTTTCCATTATATGGATGGTTTGGTTGAAGAAACATAAAGAAAAAGAAAAAAAAAAACAAGACAATTTCAGCTATAATAACTTCACCACAGCATCTTGAATGTATTAGAAGTTCCGCCGAATTTATTAGCCAAGGTTTAAACATTTCAGGTCTCTCAGCGTAATAAAGCAAGCCTGCAAATTTTTTTTCCCTCGAAACAATTTTCTTGAATCAAGAACGAATTAAAACTCATCCACCTTATTCCACTTTAATTCAGGAATAAACAAGTATGAGAATCTCACCTTTAAGAGGACACCGATTAGATAGAAATCACTTCTGACAAAGCCTCACAACAAGCTCCTCCATCCTTGATGATGCAGAGATCACAAAGTAGATTTTGCCAAGAACTAGATCCAAAGCTTAAATTTTTCTTTCCCATTACCTCCAAGACAAAGGAAGCATGCTCCAAGTTACCTCCTCTTATCAGCCCAGCAACCATACATACAAACGTTGCAGGTGTTGGAGAGTGTCTGCTTGCAAGCATCGCATTCAAAACATTCAAACCCGAATCAAAGTCCCCGATACGACAAAACCCATCAACCATCATTCGGTATGTGGCTGCATTCGGCTTACAACCTTTCATCTGCATTTCCGTCAATGTCCTATAAGCCTCCGGGGCTCTACCTTCAGCACAAAGATGATTAACAAGAATGTTATAGATCACAACATCTGGTTTTATCCGCCTTTTCTTCATCTCACCGAGTAGAATCTTCACCTCATCGATTTTCCCTCTCTTTCCAAGATCACTCATCAAAACCCCGTAATTAACAAGGCCTGGTTTACATCCACGATACTCCATGTCAAACATGAGCTTCTTTGCTTCATTGTACTCCCCATTACAACATAAACCTCTCATTAACAACCCAAATGTCACAGGATTTGGGCGTATTCTTTTCTGAATCATATCTTCAAACAAGCTTTTCGCCTTAGAGAGATCATTATTTCGGCATAAGAATCCAATCAAGCTATTGTATGTCACGACAGAAGGTTGCACTTCCATCTGAAGCATTTCATCGAACACCTTACACGCAGCTTCCCAATCGCATTTATCGAGAAACCCTTTGATCAATATATTGAAGGAGACCGAATTTGGACGTAGACCCATCTCCTTTGCTCGGTCGAAAAAGCTTTTAGCCTTCTCTAACTCGCTGTTATCGACCAGAACGTTGATGAGAGTGTTCAGAGACTGAATCGTGCGAACGCAATCAAAAGAGGACATTCGATGGAAAACATCGACGGCTTTATCCACCGAACCGGCTTTTCCGTAATGCTGAATCAACGCCACGAATAGGGATTCTCTGCATCTGACGTTTCGATGGCGGATAAAGCGGAGGACTTGGTCGACAGCGTCGAAGTTACGGGACTTGGCGAGCTTGTAGATGAGAGAAGAGTAAGATGGGTAGTCGTGTCGGAAACCCATCTGCTGGTAATGGTGGAAGAGAGAAAGAGCTTCCTCTGGGTTTTCGGTTTCTTTGAGGTCGGTGAGAAATGGAAGCTCCTCCCATGGCTTCCGGGTGACCTTGTGAGTTGCTGGTTCGTGACTGTTGGTTTTCGTTGTGGGTTTGGCAAATCGAGAAGTATGGTAATGCTGTTGAGAAGCGAAGCAACGCTTGGTGATTAGAATATAAGATTGTCTTCTACGGTTTGACATAGCATCTGGTTCTTCTCGCAGTCTTCTTCCTTGCTCTGTTTCAGCTAAATTATGCGCATTCGGAGATGAAATGGAATTAGAACGCTCTGTTTGTTTATTTTATTTATGTCTGATTCATATATTTAAAAAGTTTAGTGTTAAAAAAATTCAACATACATCTTAAAAACTAGTATTCATTTAACAACTCTTTTAGCATTAGATACTTGTGTTGAAAAAATGCTGCTGAGTCCGTTAGGTTTCCGTTGTTGCAGTATTCAAAACTATACCAATCTTTAACTATGATTCTACATTTAAAAACAAGAACATCATCCATCTACCATTGTTTCTTTCCTCGTTTATGACGGTTCTGATCCAAAAGATGGGCACTGATAGCCAAGGAGGCTTATAGGCTATGTGTATTGTCCTTGCGAGTCACGGTCGTCACAGTCTGGCCTGAAGGCTTTAAAGAAAACAAAATACACACAGGCACTGCAAGACTAAACGAAGCTGGATTAAGAGATACACCAACATTTTGTTTTGTTAGCAAAGTACCATAGATGTGTGTTTTAAGATGGAGATAGTGCAGTTGTTGTTCCTGTGGTCTCGCGTTAGCATAAGTCTCACGTGTGGGATGCTTTTCCATGTTTCCCCAAGAGCTGGTTTGGTTTTACCGCCTTCTCCAGCACCAACCGTGTGGTTCGTCACCTTCAATACAATTAATAGACACTTAAGAAAAAGGCGTTTCAACTTTGAAGCACAATGACACACCCAATGCCCTGAGAGTTTGTTAATACCAGTATAGCTATGTTATGTTCATGAGCCAGTTTCTTTAGCATATATCCAGCTGCCACCATCAAAGCGCGTCCTGCACACACCAAGTTTTGAGTCATTCTTCAAGATCACCAGCTCATCTGTTAACCACTCAGGTGAAGAAAAAATGTGATGGACGTACAAGGACATGTACCCTGTGAGCCACTGCCTCCGAGGATTGGGGTAATCAGAGAAGAGATTGAATCAACAACTAACAGTTGTAACCGGTTATCATTCACATTCACATTCACCTGCGCCTGAGAGATGACTAATGGTTAACACTAAGAATATATAAAATTGGATGTGACAGTGAGAAAATTGCATCCTCCAGCGAGCTTTATACCTGCGACCTCAAGGTAGCCTCTAGACCATGCAGCATATCAAACATTGTATAGATGTCATAGACCATCTGACAAGATATTCTGCTCAATACTTTCTGCACATTTAAACATTAATTGTCCGTATTTTGAAAAGATCAAGAACCGATGATCGGTGATTAACTAAGAACTGGTCCATAGGCTAGGGGCAATAATTGGCAGTATATAAACCTGTCTTAAAGCAGCATCCGAACCCAAGCAGATAAATTGAGCAATACGTCGAGCAGAAAAAGAGTTCCCCGTGTCTAAATACAAGACTCTGCCATTATGCTTCTCTGCCACGCTCGCAGCAGCTTTCATGCAAAACTGATCATTCACAAGAATTCACACAATGTAAAGAAGGAGATCGTGACAAGGGCTAAGCAAAGACAATAAATCTTTCTAGGAACAGCTTAAAACGCTTGAATATAACAACCCAAAATTCGTAGGCATAACAAAATTATGTGCTGTGACAGTAGTAAGGCTTTAAAACTAGTATCTGTGAAAAATGCTTTTCACACACAAGACAAAAACAAATGCCTCAGAGAAGAGAAGCATGCAAGTACATACTTGTGTTTTACCAGAAGATGATGTTCCAACAAGTTCTGTAACCTGACCCTCACGGAATCCACCTTGAAGCAGTGAGTCCGTCCTTATAACGATACAGTAAACAGAAGCAGAGTGTCAACGAAAAACTAGACGATGATGGTACTATATTTCTCTTCTTATGGAAAGATGAGCTGATAAGATATGATAATTCCCTACCCTTTGTCTCCAGTCGATAGAGTATGTTTATTACCATGTAGATCCTCCAAAAGCTCCATACCGTTTGACCACGGCCGACACTGAAGTTCTATCAAAGAAAGCATGGAAGTGATACCCTGAAGAATCCCAAGGCAAACAAACATGTAAATATAATATACCTTTGAGTTTGACTGAGAAAATCGATAGTAAAGGTCAACTAAGAGCTAACCTCCTTCAATCTATCTGCATTTTTCTGTCGTTCAGCAAACGCAGCAAGTTCGTAGAGATCATGAAGAAGAAAATCCTCAACTGCACAATTAACAAAATTCAGAAGCAAATTCGAGTCTTGGATTGTACAGTATAGTGCATTCCTTTAACCGTAGAATACAAAACCCAAATCAAACGCAATCCGTCGAACACTTCATACGCAAAAGGTGAAATATTAAAGAGAAAGCTCTAGAATCCTGCAAAATATTATAAAGCTGAAATTCGAAATGGACGTAGTACAAGTAAAACTAATAGACTAAGATTTGTGCTTCCTAGCTGTCAATCCCATGTCCATGCTAACCACTGTCGTTTTGCAGGTTTTTCTCCGGCAAAACGGGAATCGAAGCGAGAAAATGAGGTAAAAGAAGAGGATGAAGGAGAACAGAACCTGTTTGAATCCCATGAGAGGCGCAGAAATCTCGGAAATTGGCGTCGATGATTGGATTGTCCCTCTCCACATGTTTGAGAGGCGCCATTTTCTACACCTGACGACTCCCAAACCAAATGTGACTCCAATTGAAATGGCCTCCGGTTCGTTTTCACGACCCAGATTCTGAGTTCCGCTTCAACCCAATCAAAACCGTAACCCGGAAAACCTAAACCGATAGCCGATCAGTGGAATTTAAACATAATCTGAACCGTAATCCGTCTTTAGTCTGGCAGTTTCTAGTGTGGTTGACGATCTATTTCCCTTTACTATATGCGGCCAAACTAAGGTCTCATGCTAAATCTCCCAATAGAAAAAGATATGTAGTCTCCAATCTGACAGTTTCTACGTCTTTACTACGACACTATACTTCTTGGGGAGAAATAAATCGTCAACTCTTTCTAATGTGGTTGTTTCCAGTCGCCAGTCTGGCATTCTCTAATGTCTTTGTTTCTAGTATGGTATTTTTTGGTAGTTTCCAGTCAGACAGTCTTCATCTATATGATAGTTTGAACCATCAACACTTCAAAATTAATCCTAAACATTTATTTAATGAAAACAAAAAAAAAATTAGGTAGAAAAAATCTTTAAAATTATAAAACATGAAGTTTTACAACATTGACATGCATTGCATTTGTGACTCTGGCTCATACTAAAGCAATCGTGGTTAGCGGCGAAAAAGTGTCATGCAATCCATTTTCACTTCTACCATGCATGCCACCATCGGAAGTTTACCAACAGAAAAATGTTGCGGAATACTGAAAAATCAACAATCATGTTTTTGTGGTTGCGCGACTAATCCACTTGTTAAACAGTTTCTTTCAGTCGATATTACTAAAAGAGTTTTCAAAACTTGTAAAATTCCTTATCCTAATTGCTAAAATTTTAAATTATTCAAGTCGTATATAATAAAATATTTATCATTGATCGTTATTTGCGTCATTATTTAACATGATTCAATAAAAATGTTTGTTTTGATCCAATAAAGTGCTTGTTTTCTTTTTTAATATTAAAAATAAATAAATAGAAATGTCAAAATAGACATTAAAACGTAAACTAAACCCAATCCATTTGGTCACAAGTTGAATATACTTTGAAGTTTGAAATACGTCCATGAAAAGTTGTAGTCATGTGGCATGTGGATGTGGTGTTGATAGACTTTGTCTCTGTCATGCGAACCGGCCTATGTGGGTTAAAATTGTCTTCAACCCAGTCTAAACTACTAATCGGTAAATCTAAACTAATATCATTTATTGGAACAATATGAACCGCAACCGGTGAATCTTAACCCTTAACACTAAAATCTCAAAAAAAATTAACTGAAATTTGAAAAATTCTATGGACGAGACAACCAATTTTTCCATAATAATGTCTATTTATCATATTTTTTACATCTTTTATATATATAAATATCAAGAGGTATTTTTCTTCAAATTATAATAAACTTTCAAAATAATTTAAAAGAAATATAGATAGTCAATAGTATTTTTAAGGTATTTTCCAAAATAACAAATTTATATCTTTTTTTTTTTTCATTTTCCAAATAATATGAATGATTAATATAAACAGTTAGTATTGTACAAATCCAAAATAAACATGTACATGCATATTGATGGATTAAATTTTATTATAATTGTATATTTTCACTTTTCCTTAACAATATATTTTTCACTTTCTATAAACTTTAAAAATAATTTATGTTACATAGATATAAATTTCATCAAAAATTATTTGAAAATACAAAATATATTACCTACAATGCATATATCACATTACTAGAGTCTAGCAGTCGCCAATATGGTTGTTTCCAATATGGCCGGTAATCTCCAGTTTGGTAATATCAAGTCTGGTAGTCTCAAGTCTTGTTGTTTCCAGTCTTGTAATCGCCAGTCTGGCATTCTCCAATATGGTTGTTTCTAGTCTTGTATTTTTTGACAGTTTTCAGTTTTGTTATCTCCAGTCTGGCAGTCTCCAATCTGACATTCTCCATCTATATAAGAGATTGATCCATCAACACTTCAAAATCAAGCCTTAAACATTTATTCAATTAAAAAAAAGAGATTTAGGTAGAAAAAGTTTTCAAATTTTCAAAACATGAAGTTTACGACATTGACATGCATTGCATTTGTGATAATCGTTGTGGTGACTCTAGCTCAGACTGAAGCAGTCGTGGTTAGCGGCGAAAAAGTGTCATGCAATCCATTTTCACTTCTACCATGCATGCCAGCATCAACTACTGGAAGTCCACCAACGGAGGAATGTTGCGGAATATTGAAAGATCAACAATCATGTTTCTGTGGTTATGCGACTAATCCACTTGTTAGACAATTTCTTTCAGTCGATATTGCTAAAAGAGTTTTAAAAGCTTGTAACATTCCT
>OVBJ01000868.1:0-39659 GCA_900406535.1 Noccaea bulbosa | reverse complement strand
ATTTAAGCCTCTAAACATCTAAATCAAACTCTAACAACCCCTAATCTATCTCATCCATAAAGACCTAAAAGATTCACTCACTAATCATGCTTAAAAACCCAAATCCCAAGAGGGAAAGAGCCCTAAAGATGATTAGGAGGATGAGATGAGAAGATTAAGATAAGAAAGTGCAAGATTTTATTAAAAACGAAATTGGGTTCTCCCCAAATGGGAAGAACCCTAAAAGAGGCTGTTTTTGTGTTCTTGTTGCCACCAAGAGAAATATTACAAGATAGATCTAAAAAATAGGTTTTTAGAGCTTTTATAGTGGGAGACACAAAACCCTTCTTCTTCCTTGGTCAAATCATTTAATTTGACTTCTCCTTCCTTCCCCAAATGGGTTTTGCTCCAAATTTTGCGTTTTGGGCTTGGTCAAGGCGCGGTCAACTCATTTTCTTTGACTTCGCAGGTCACGTGTCTTGAGCAAACTCCTCAAGTTCTCTGTTTTTCGTGCTCAAGTCCCCTGTTCCACAACCTTCACTGTCTTGAATGCCTCTGGACTACGATCAGCCTCCATCAGCTTCCAGCTTCACTGTCTTGCTCCAGTCACTACCCCAACTTGCCTCCATCTTGCTCAACGCCTCAAACACCTAGGAAAACACTCCAAATGCAACAAAAATGCAAAATGCTATTCTAAAAGCTACATGCTCCTAAGGAGATGAAACCTACACTAAATGACATGAAATGAGACTCAAATATATACAAAACCATGCATAACATGATGTTAAATGCATTCAATTATTGAGTATATCAACACCATTGAGAGTATGTGCTCTGCTTTCCTGTGGTCTGGCTCACCTAATGACAGTCATAAGGCCAAAGTCTCTTGGGACGATTTATGTTTTCCAAAATCAGAGGGGGGTTTAGGCATTCGGAGTCTGCGTGATTCTTCTACGGTATTTGCTTTGCACCTCATTTGGTGGTTTTTCTCAATGTCAGGTTCGCTATGGTTAGCATGGGTGAGGCATTATCTTCTGAAAGACTCATCGTTTTGGGATATCAAAGCTGGGGTCCTTGGCTCTTGGGTTTGGCAGAAATTTTTACAACTCAGACCTCTCGCCTATACATTTATTCGATATGAAGTTAGAAATGGTCTACTTGCTTTCTTCTGGATTGATGAATGGTTACAACAGGAAAGATTGTTGGACATTTTGGGCGCCTCGGGGACCCAGTCTTTTGGTCTCTACCGAGGCAAAAAAAAGTTGCATAAGCGGTCAATGGAAATGTGTGGAGCTTTCGACGTTAGCGAGGGGCCCTATCCATCGGGGACTTGAGGACAAAATCAAAGCGAGTCTTGTGCCTCGGCTTGAGCTTGGTGACGATGTAGTCCTTTGGAAGCATGGAGAGGGAGAGTACAAGGACCTTTTCTCTGCCTCTTCCACCTGGGAGCAAATACAAAGGAGGCGGACGCATGTCCAATGGAATAAGCTCATATGGTTCTCGCAGGGAGTTCCTCCTTGTGGGTTTATTACCTGGTTTGCTGTGAAGAACAGATTATCTACAGGAGATAGAATGTGGTCATGAAGTGTTAAACTGCTAATCAGTCCTGTCTGTTTTGTGGAGAGCGGAATGAAACCAGAGATCACTTATTCTTTGCCTGCCCGTATACGTATACTATTTGGCTCGATCTCGTGGGTAAACTTTTGGGATCTGCCATCAACCCGGACTGGGAGGACATGCTACTCAGCCTCTCTGTTCATCTCTCTTCAGATATGGATCATATCCTTCTCCGCCTACTCTTTCAGGTTACTATTTACCATCTGGAGAGAAATAAATGCACGACGTCATGGAACAAGTCAGATAACAGTTTCCGCGATGAAGCACATTATTCACAAGATGATGCGAAACAGAATAGTATCTATGTGGTATCACTATCCGCATAAACTGGAGGGACTACTACGCCGATGGTTTGAGATGGGTGGTACGGTCTGAGGAATGTCTTTTCTTTTTGCCTTCATTCTCTATTTTTTCTACTTCACATCTGTGTAAATATTCTTCCCACTTTTGATCAATAAATTTGAAATTTCATGAAAAAAAAAACTGACTTAGAATTAAACTAGAAATTTTTCATAATTTAAAATAAAGGTTTCAACTATATAAATAATCACTTAAATTAAAACAAATATAACAACAAAAATAATTTTATATAACATATATCAAATTTAAAAAGCTTACACTAAAATTATCTATTGCAAATAAAAGTTGATCCTATAAGCCTTTAACGGTGTCTTCATGGGATTGGAAAAAATCATTTTCATTGGTCCACATAAGTATTTACATAATTTTTCTTTTCAATTTTTAAATATGTAAAGGATAGAAATTAAGTATATACGATTTTAAACAACCAATAGTATCATTCCATACTATCACTATGTTTTGGAATGGAGTCATGAAGAATTTGAAGAGTACAGAATAACCGAGACAAAGAAGAAAAAAAGTTAGAAGGAAAAAACAAAAACTAAGACAAACACAAAGAAAAATAAGAGTAACAGATGAAATAAAAGAAGAGCGAAACGTTGATACTTAAGTGCGGAAACGTAATATAAATAATAGAAGACAAAAATAAAAAATAAAAATCTGATAAGAAACTTACGATGACAAATCCGAAGAAAATATCAAATACGAACGAAGGAGGCGAAACCAAACCATAAGCAAAATGAGTGAAGATGAATAAGAAACCAAAATTAAGTACAAAAACAAAAAAAAAAATATGAGAGATTGAAGAAGAATAAATCAAAGAAAATTTAAAAATATATAAGCAAGAATGAAGAAGAAAATCAAGAATAACGATGTGTATAGATTAGTTTCACTTCATATAAGTTTTTTACCCCTAGAAATACAACCTAAATATTTGTTTATCTACGATAACATTAGCTTATCTAGCTTAAATTGGTTTATACATACATTTTAATTTTTAGGTTTGGCTAAGTGTATCAGATAGTGAAATATGTTCTACATAAGATTAAAAAGGCTAATACTAAAAATATTTACAAAGGATAAAGTCATGGAGAATTGAAAGGGTAGAATAACCAATATATAGAAGACGAAGAAACTGGAAAAAAAAACTCTAGCTAGCGAAACCTAACATTTTCAACGAAAATGATTAATCATAGAAAAAATAGAAGAATGAGAACAAAGAAGAGACAATCACATAAGATAAGGTTAAACAAGGAGACCAAATAAAATGCTGAAACCAAATAATAAGAAATCAAAAGCTATGTTTAACTATATATTTATCATCGCACAAATTGAATTATTTATATTATTGTTAAACATTGCTTATTGCATGTATGAATATGTAGTTATACCATTTCTAACTTAATTTATTTGTATAATTTTTTTTCATTTTTAAGTTTGGTTAATTGTATCAGATAGTGGAATTTTTATTCTAAATAAGATTGGATTAAAGAGGATTACAATAAAATTAGTTATAAACGGGATAAAATCGTGGAAAATTTCTAACGGAGAATAATCAAGAAAAAAAAAACTAAATAAAATAAACTATAGCAAAATCTTAGCAACTTTGACAGCATGAACTAATCATAGAAGAAACAGAAGAACAATAACTAAGATGAACACAAAGAATTTTTTTAAAAAAGCATAAAAAGTGAAGACGAAGATATTAAAGAATGAAGATAAAAAATAAACCAAATATGAATACGGTGACTGAATAATGAAATAAAGAAACAACAATGACTAAAAAAATGAAAAAAAAGATAAGTAAAAGTAAAGACGAAGAAGAAAATAAAAAAACAAATAAAGCAGAATATACTGAAGAAAAATAAATAAAAATAAAAAAAATAAAAAAACTTTAGTTCACTACAATCAATATAACCATGCTAATAAAAATATTAAATTGAATTATTAATATAGACCTGTGCATAGCACAGGTAAAAAATCTAATGTTCAAAAAAAATATTTAACGAATTTGACTAGTATTGGTAATTCCATTAAACAACATCAATATGGTATTTTTTTTTTTTTTTGGGGTAAAATCAACACGATTTGTTTATTAACTAGAGATAAAAAAAAGGAAAAAAAAATTAGAATTTCGATCTGATTATTTCGGTATGGTTCGTATCTAAAAAGTTTCTTTTCAAAAAGCACAAAAGAATGAGTGATTCGTTTTCCACTTTTCCTTGTAGAGTTAAAAAGGAAGAAAGAAGAAAGGTAAGAAAAGAAAGGTAAGGAGTGGCAGTCGTACACACGCACGAGGGTTGCTCTAAAAGCCATCACACAACTCACCATACAAGATTGTGTGCGCACGTGCGCTTTTCTGTGTTCTCTTTTTTTTTTTTTTAAAGGTTTTAGTTACAAATGAAAACAATTTATCAGATCATAAAACACACTAATAAACTATTGTGAATTTTCAAAAAAACTGGAAACAGAAAACCACCAATCAAAACTACATTTTCTTCCGCATGATCAAAGAGGACTCTATGAAACAAATTAAAACTAAAGAAACTTAAAATTAAAACGGAGATGAGTCACATGGGACTTCCAATGATGAAGCGGCTATAATATTACTACCTCACTTATTGAATGGTCCCCATATCATACGGCTTGGTCAACTCTTCGCAAAGTCCAATATTTTTCTTCTTTCCTTGGACTATACTCTATAGGTTTAGAAAGCTTTGATAGATCTTATCTTATTGATAATATTTCTACTTGTATATATATGGATACATTATACATAGATACCCTGATACGGGAGAAATGTCCCCGTACATTTGTATAGGCTATGCAAATATGCTAACATTCAACGAAACATCAATGATTTTTTAGACGATGAAAATGATGTCTCTAACCTGAAGAGAGGGCCATGTTTCTCATTTTTATCGGAAGAAATAGATAAATGCAAAAAGTTGTTATTTTCTTTTGCTATCATGCATATTCCGAAACATGAAAGCGAATAAACTAGCATGAAGTGCTCGAAACATCTGTTATGATTTGTAATTGTAAACTCGGTTCCCTTAGGATTCCGAACAAACTTTTGTTGAAAAAAAATATAGTTTCAATTAAGAAAATAATTGTAAACAAGAATTAAAAAAAAATAAATACATAAACCACCAAACAACGTTATGTGTATCTCAATAAACTGTCACGATACAGTTTTGTTTGACAAATTTGATCATACAGTTGTATACTGGTGGAAACCAAATCGGATCAAAACGTTATTTATCCCATAATTATGATAAAATGATTTCTTTCCTTTTTACCACAAAAAGAAGCGCGTGGGACGGAAACCGTATATACTGATGACGTGGCAATAGCTCGTGGGAGATTGAATGAGAGAGAGCTGGACAAGATAACGACCGGAGAGAGAGAGAGAGAGAGAGAGAGAGAATAGTGTGTGAGTCGATAGAGAGAGAGACAGACTCTCATCAAATCATCTCATTCTCATCCATCATTATACAGTTTTGATTTGTTTTCTAGTTTAATTCTCATAATCGCTCGCTTGATTTTTTCTCGGGAAAATCTCTCTTCAGAGAGATCCAACTCCAAGTGGTGGTGGTGGGGAACTGCGAGTTGCAAATCTGGATGTGATTTGTCGGTGAATCTGAGTCGAATATGATGAGGAACGTCAATAATAGCGTTGAGACTGTGAACGCCGCCGCTACCGCCATCGTCAACGCCGAGTCTCGTGTACAGCCGTCGTCTGTCCAGGTACCACGAGCTTTTTTTGTTTCTTTTCTTCCCAGTGTTTTCTGACGGTTAGTTAGATCGTGATTCCGAGATTTGTAGCTTTTTGTTTGATTGCGGTGAGAAATGATCTGTTGCTTCGTTTGAAATTTCGAGATTTTCGTGTTTTGATTCGGTTTTAAAGGTGGTAAAAAACACACAGCTCCAATTTAATCAGGCATATTGCTTAAGTAAACGACGAAAGAGATTGGAGATTCGAAACTAGATCCGACTTTCTAATTTTGTTTCCATGTTTCTATTTTTGAGGGGTTTCTGTTTTCTGTAACAGTTACGATTGTAGATCAGAGCTGAGATTTATGCAGTTTATGAGCTTTAAGTTCGGTTAATTACCTTTTTTCTTGATGGTTATCTGTTTGCTTTTTTTTTTTGAGTCTGTGATTTACCATTTTGGTCTCATAAAGTTAAAAAAAAAAAAAGTCTTTTAAGTTTTTTTTTTTGCTTGATAAAGGAATGGTGGTGTGTTCTCCTTTGCTTTTACAAGTCATAATTACATTCATGATTTAAAAGGTAAAAGGCATTGCATTTTCGCTTCATGTTTTGTAATTTCCACAGTTAAATTGAAAAAGCGTTTCTACAATATTTTAGGTAATTATTAGAAACTATAAAAAAGATAAATAATTTGTTGAATACTTGGAGATGATTTTGGTGAAAACAGTATTTTGTGTCACCAATCTAATATTGATTTGTTTTGATGGGAACTGTATAGAAGAGAAGATGGGCAAAGTGTTGGAGTTTATCATGTTTTGGAGCTCAAAAGAAGAACAAACGGATTGTTAACGCCGTGCTTGTACCTGAACCGGTTGCTGCATCTGGAGGAGGAGCTCCGGTGGTTACAGTTCAAAACTCAGCGACTTCAACTTCAATTGTCCTTCCTTTCATAGCTCCTCCTTCGTCTCCAGCTTCGTTTCTCCAGTCAGATCCTTCATCGGTCTCTCATTCCCCTGTCGGTCTTACCGGCAACACATTCTCGCCTAAAGAGCCTCAGTCTGTCTTCGCCGTTGGACCATACGCTAACGAAACTCAACCGGTCACTCCTCCAGTGTTCTCCGCTTTTATAACCGAGCCATCTACCGCGCCGTACACGCCGCCTCCTGAATCATCGGTCCATCATATAGCTACACCTTCTTCCCCTGAAGTTCCTTTTGCTCAGCTGCTTACATCTTCGTTGGAGCTGACTCGGAGAGATAGCAGCGGCGGGATGAATCAAAAGTTCTCAAAGTCACACTACGAGTTCCGGTCTAACCAGGTTTGTCCGGGGAGTCCTGGCGGTGGTAACCTAATCTCCCCTGGCTCGGTGATTTCAAACTCCGGCACGTCGTCTCCTTACCCTGGTAAATCACCCATGGTTGAGTTTCGAGTCGGCGAGCCTCCCAAGTTCTTGGGTTTTGAGCACTTCACGGCTCGTAAATGGGGTTCGAGGTTCGGTTCTGGTTCGATCACGCCCGTTGGGCACGGTTCGGGGGTTGGTTCAGGCGCTCTGACACCAAACGGTCCAGGGATGGTTTCAGGGAACCTAACACCGAGCAGCACCGCATGGCCTCAGATCTCTGAGGTGGCGTCACTGGCTAGTTCTGATCATGGCTCTGAAGTCGTTGTGGCGGATCACAGAGTTTCGTTCGAGTTAACCGGTGAAGACGTTGCGCGTTGTCTAGCAAGCAAGCTAAACCGATCACATGACAGAATGAACAACAATGACCGGGTTGAGACAGAGGACTGTCCAAGCAGAAACAGAGTCGTGGAGAAAGTTTCAGGAGATTTTAGAGAGACGGAACAGCAGAGGATTCATAAGCTGAGTTCGTCTTCTTCGATTGGATCTAGCAAAGAATTCAAATTCGACAACACGAAAGAAGATAATGTCGAGAAGGTCGCAGGAAACAGCTGGAGTTTCTTCCCTGGTTTACGATCTGGAGTCAGCTAACAACATAACAAAACGAACGACGTCTCTCTTCTTGTTCATTACCAAAGACGGATTAACAAAAACCATTGAACATGCCTCAGTGAGATGGTTTGAGAAAAGGTAAGAGATTGGGTGGTTGATTCTAACAACTTATACACACTTGAATAAAAAATATGCTTTAGCTTTTGGTTTGCAGTTGTTGTGAGAACAAACTTCTGTACTGATGTTTAGTGTTAGGAACTTGAAATATTCTTGGATCAGCTTCTACGTCTAATCTTGTTACATTGATATAAGCAGTAATGCATTGTGAAATAATATTTTTCTTACAATTTTCACACAAGTATTTTAAACGGCAGTGTTTGATGTTTGAACTGAGGTGGTGTTGAACACTGAACAGTATTAGTTAAGTTGTCTGAAATCCTATCTCTTACCCTAGGCGAAAAAGTTGTCTGAAAATCTAGTTTTCGTTTTTTGTTCTTTTAGCTGATCAGTTTCGAAACATAGATTTTGTTTATACAGTATATATCTTATAAAATCTAATACAACCGAGAGTAACACAGAAACTAAATTATCAAAGTTAACAACAATTCGGGGGAAAAAAAAAGAGGAAGAAACAGAACCAGACAGAACCGATTCTGAAACCAAACAGAACCGTTTAAACCAGAAGGAGGAAGAAAAAAAACAAAGACAACCAAAGTTGTAAGGTTGATCAATCCTCTTTGTCGGAACCGTAATACCTCTTGAAAGCTTTCGGGAGATAAACCGGAATCAGAACACCAAAGAGATTAAACGACCAAATCCCTAAATTCACCGCCGCTAAGACTTTTCCGGCGTACAGCCGCCGCGCTGAAACCGCCTCCCTCCCACTCTCCGGAGTTCCCCAAGAGAACTCGTTCATAATCCACTCGACGAGCGTGAGGATCCTCCTTGCGTTGTAAACGATCGGCACGAGGATCCGAGCCGGAGCTGAGAAGCCACACGTGGCGGCTACGCCTTCCATGAAAACCTGACTCGCCAAAAGGAACACGTGCGGTGCGGCGGCGCTCAGCCCGCGTTTATCGTCCTCGATCATTCCTTCGAAGATGTAACAGATCGGAATCAATAGCCCGACGACTCCAGCCGACGCTACATAGATACGGAAAATCTTGTTGTAGGAGCTTGTCAGAGGCGCGTCGCGGCTCGGATTCTTGTGTGGAGGGAAAATGAATTTGGAGAGAAAGAAGAAGTAAAAGACTGTGAGGAGTGTGAATAGAAAATCTTCGACTGTGACGAGACCGCTTGCGGCGAGGACAATGATTACTGCGAGGATGTTTAGTTGTCGGAAAGAGAAGAACCCGGCGGTTTTCCCGGAGACTGTTGATGTCTCTCCGGCGGCGTGATGTTCTTCTTCTTTTGGTAAGGCTATGTCGTTGTAGGTTGGACCGACACCTCCAGACATGGTTTTTGGCTTTTTTTTTTCTCTGAGAGAAGATGCGTTTTGTTGTTATTTCTCGGGAAAATGTGGTGTGAAATTTTTTTAGGTGGAGAACAAAGATAAAAGAGAGTGAAGAAGTGGTACACGTGGCGGATGGAACGAGCTTTGAATGGAAGAGGTTTTGGAGACGTGGAGGATTCGCAGAACCGGTGTTTTTGTTGTCTAATTGTCCTCACAAGTCACAATTATTATTTTAATAAACCCATGAAAGGTTATGAGAGTCATGAGACTAACATAAAAGAGTAAGTTATTTCGTTCAAATCTATTTTCAAGGATATGATCAAAGTAGCTATTTAAAGGACAAAGGGTGTTGAAATAGAAAGTGAATTTTACTTCCTTTTTAAGTTTCAATAAAGAAAACAACAAAATCAACATCTCTCTTTGTATGGAAAAGAAAGAAGAATGCATTTCTTATGCCTTTGTAAAAAATCTCCTTCTGAAGCTGTGCATCTTTTTTTGGTTTATACTCGAAAGTTGTGTTACGTGAAGTGATTAGTAATGCATATAACAACATGATTTATAGTATGAGTTTATTCGGGTAACTTGCCCTCCAAGCATTCTTTCTTGACTAGTTAGACCTGAAATGTTTCCCGACTCTGTCCTTAATCTTCTCAGCCGCCTGTCGAGCTTCTTCCACAGCCCCCTTAACCTTCACCACAGAGATATTTCTGATCTCATCGATCCTTGAGCGACTTTGTTTCCCCAATTCTTGTGCTTTTGACTTGGTTTTCAGTTTCAGGTCTTTGGCTTTGTTTTCCATCCCATGAACTTGTTCTTTCAGTGATGAGATCAAAAGACTTATCTTCTCTATGACCATGTACATTACTTCTCTTGATTTCTCTCCTACATCTTTCGCCATCTTCTTGAGCTTAGCAATCAGATTTCCAGCTCTTTTCATGGTTCCTTCGACGGAATGTTTCTTTCCCGCCTTCAGCCAAGTAGACTCGGTTGTTGTCTGTTCATGGAGGTCTCTGTCAACAATTACTTTAAGACCATACTTCTCCCAACGTCCTCTAGCTTCTTCTAGCACTTTTGCTTGCTCTCTTGCTCTTCTCGCTTCATCCTCAGCCCAATCCCTACAAGACAAAATTCAAAACCCGTAAGTGACCTGAAGAGCAGACCTTTTCCTGAGTTTATATTGTCACATTCTCAATACAAAAACTTTTTTTGAGTTTTCCTAAACAACGTAAATGGGCAATGTTCTATACCTGGCAATGGATAAAGCGTTCCTTTCAACTTGAAGCTCATTTTGCAACCGGAGTATCTCTTGGTTCTCATCCTCCACTTGCTTTTCAAGTCTATCGAACCTCTCCTTCTCGTACGACATCTCCGTCTTGTTACTCACAAGGCTTTGAAGCTGTTCCTCAAGCTCATTTCGTAACCTTGCAAGAGCCTCCATTTCTATTTCAGTAGACGTGCGTTCTCTCTCCAGTGCAAGAGTCTCCTCTTCTTTCTCTACTCTAAGTCTTGCCAGCTCTGACTTTGCTTCTTCAGCCAATTTCTCAACTGCGTCTACTATTTCTTTTTCTCTTAAAAGCTCTTTCTCGAAGCTAGTGTTAATATCCTTGTCGACCTGAGCAACCAGCGCGTTATGTGCAGAAACAACACTTTCAGCCATAGCCTCTGCTTCGATACGAGCTAGCTCCTCACTGACTAGTTCAAAAGCTTCGCCAATTGCAAGAGACACAGCTGCTTGGGCTTTTGTAACTGCTTTAAACGGTTGAAACAATCTGGTACGCCCTAGAGAGAGAGACGTGGCTTTCAAAAAACTGAACTTGCTTGTGAAACTGACCTTAAGAAGCAATAATCTCACTCACCGAAGGCAAGTGCTGTTATTCCGTTTTCTCCAGCAGATAAGTCAGCAATAAGGGCAGGCCAAGCTTCTGGGTTGATTTTATCAATGTCAAGAAAACCAGAAAGCTGGTACAACTTCTGAAAAAAAGGAAAAGCGGTTTTAAAATTTATGATGATCTAATGATTAAATGTGGCAACGGCGAAAAGAAAGGAACAGACAAAGAACCTTGCTATCAGCTTCAGGGAGCTGTCTGTATTCCAAAGCCATCTTCCAGCTCAGAAGATCCTGACGTGAAAGAGGACTGTAGAGGAAAAGAGATATTGGAAGAGTGGATATCTCAAACCAGTAGCTAAGGTTTGATAGCTTATATGCTTGAATGAAAACGAATAGCAATCCTACCTTTCTGGGGAGAATGTAATCGGACTGCTTTCAGCAGAAGGAATATTGTGGTTAGAGAGTTTGCTTGTGATAAGTCCTGCCTCTGCCAAACCTGTACTATCCAATGGGAAAATGAAGAAAACGGATTAAACATAACCTTCGCTGGATTCATCAACAATGTTAGTACAAGCCAAATGATCACCTTGAATGAATGGAAAATCAGGATCTTCAGGTGTAATATCATCAAACGCAAGTTCAGTAACATTCTCTATGTACATGGCAGGATATACTTTTGATGCTGAGTTCCTGTAAGGTGGTGAAATGTTTCACAAATGTTTCAAGAGTAGGAGAGAGTATTTTGACATTTACCTCGATAGAGCATTGCTTGCAGAAACCACCCAACGCGCAAACTCACGGCGTGTACATAAATCATAAGGCTGAGCATCGGATTCAATAACCTGAAAAATTAAATAGGTTTTTGGATACATGATAAACATTGTTGGATAGTTCAAAATGAATTTAAAATTTCAAAGCAGTACCTTCAAAGTTTGTAAAGCTGCAAACATTTGACTTTGAACTGGGTCCACAACCGATGGAAAGATAGGTTTCGAGGGATTTGCTTGTGGAACTGTGGAAGGAGCAGGTATTCCTGTATAACTGCGGATTTTCTGCGTTTCGTTTGAGACTTGAGAGGTATGTGTATTGAGTCCATCCAACTCTCTCGCCTTGTGATTTTCTTTGCTTGTAGACTCCACATCTATGTCATCCCGAGAATCTAAACTAACATCCAAAAATGGGAACGCTTGTCAAACAGTCAATCACATTGAGAGAACACAGATGACCTATTGCTCTACAATATTAACCAACGTCTCTGGATCCACCACACCTATATAGCTTTCCTGGTTATCATGATCCGTCGCATGATCTCCCGCATGCCCAGCTGTGCTGGTTTGATAGCTTGAACTTTCAGCAACCAAAACTTCTACTTTTGGTCCTACCATTTCACCAAAACTTGATGCTTCATTTGTTGGATCAATTAACATTGTGCCAATCTTTTTTCATGGCTAATCAGAGTCAGTGAAAGGTTAAAGGCGCATACTTGAAACGTTTCGCTTGAAAGATAGAGCTGCAAAAGTTAGCCCAGCGACAAGAACCATTCCCGCCACTCCAGGTAGTAGGGTTCCTGGTAATCAAATTCCTTCAAGATTTTCATCAAATCAATCAATCTAAACCCAAGAATTAGCTACTACTTGCAAATTTTTCTACATCTCCTGAGAACAATTCAAGTCATCTCCTGGAGAACAATATCATTTTCGTTTTGCATAAATAAAACATGATATTTAGCACAGACAATCCCCAAGAGTAATGTACAAAAATGCAGAAAATTGAACCCAGAGCGAATCCGTACCTTTAAACCAATCGCCACCGCGAGAATCGGCAGTCTTCTCATCGTCTCCCGAATCAGACCACCCACCAAAGCGATCCGACCCGCCCAAATCGCGACCCGAATCCGCATTCTCCGAAACGCATGACATCCGGAGACGGCGACTGAGCTTCGTCATCTTTGCTCTCGCCGGAGCAGCTCTGAAGCTCCCATAATTTAAGGCAATCCTGAGCTGGGGAGAGCTTGGCGTCCATGTCGCCATGGTAGACGCCATACTTCAGCAAATTGTTTCGGAAAATCTCATGAACTGATGATATTCCCAGACGATTTTGCTTTGGTTCGTTGCTTCGTAGACGAGACACGAGAGAGAGTGTACAAGAAAAGTGATGACCCGAAACTTTCGTATAATTTCAATAAAGGCCCTCGTATTTATGTAATACACTAATACTTCCTAGTTCCTACTATTACACACCCTTATTTTATTCATGTTTAACCTTCTATATCTTTAAATTTTGCACAAGAACGATTGATTTAAAAAGATTTTGCAACAGTTTATTAGTATTAAAAAAAAAAGTAGGAAAAGATAAGAAACATTTCTTACAATTTGGAAAGACTTTAATATGTGTCAATTTGTAATTGGTTTAAATTTTCTTTTGATTTAAAATGAAAAATTTGTCCACATATCGTATTTAGGTTAGAAGGAAAATACGTTTTGACATACTTATACAATTTTATCGTCTCATAAATTTTAATAATCCCTTATATATTAAAAGAACTTTTTTTTTTTAAAAATAACATTCATCCTATATATTATTAACAATTTTGTCATGATAAAGTATCATTATCAGAATCACTTTCAAAATAAATATGAAAAAAACATTACTTATTAAAATATTTACCTACAACTCCATTGCTATACTATTTTTTATCATTGAACTATATAGCATTACAATAAAAGAAACTGATGTTGTTATTCTTGAAATAGACGTCACTTTCACGTTTTTTTCTTTATAGTTTTTTTTTTTTTCAAATCCACCGCTACCACTAATTTTCTCAAAACTTTTCTCTCCATAGTTCTAAGTAGTCTCTTCGATCCTTCTTAAAACTCTGCCAATGATAAGTGCGTCTTCGTTCGACGCTAGAGAACTAACGCAAATCATTTTCGGGTTCAACAAAATAGAGTTTTTCTGTGCCCAGTTTCTGATGAAGTGTGTTTGAAAGCTCCAGAAGAATCTCCAGATCCAGATGATAAAGTATAATCTCAGTATCTAGATCCAAGAATCCATATACTATTTTTATTAACATTGCACATTTTTATTTTAACATATTATATTATGTATTTTTAGTAATACGTTTAGTAACGCACATAACATTTTGCAGAATTGAATTCTAAAAAGTTTAGTAACACACATAACATTATTCTTATGTGTTGGTGGCCGCAGAATTGAGCTCTATACTCATCGTGAATTAGTACTTCATCATGATTGCGACTACTTACACATAGTTGTTCTCATCGGCTGCATTGTTATGCTCATCCGGAGGAGAATTCCAATTGCATGCATTGATCCACTTAAGCCCTTAATGATCAAGCCTCACGAAGATAAGGTTGACGATGGCCGAAATAATTTGTAGGTGAAAAGGTCGATTCTGGTTGCGATCAGGAAACCCATACATTATTAATCTTAACACTGTAAATGTCTATCTTCACATATATCTTTACTAGCATGTTATATTTACTTGTAGCATGCTAAAAAAAATAATAATGCACATATTATTGTGTATGATTTATTATTGTTACCAATCTAACATTTTTAATACCACGTAAAATATAAAATTAGATGTAAATATAGATATATGCATGTGATACAGTAGATGTTAGCATTTTTCAGAAATAGATATCTTGTTAACATAATGGATACCAATAATATAATGTTTACAATTAAGAAGATGTTAATCTTTAACAAAATTTCAATTGCGTCAACAGAGTTTTGTACAAAAATGTTATATTTACTGTTAGTAATATGGTACAAATATTTTCATGTCAAATGTCGCATTCTTCACTCAGAATCATTGTGTTTCTCTATCATCCCTTCTTTAGTTTTTCTCAAATAACCTCATAATTATCTAGCTAATAATTAATTTACTTTGTAAAACAAAAACTTATAGATAAATTTATATATTTAAATATGATATAACAAATGTTAACTTATGTTTACTTGGTACAAAAATATTGACTACCTTTTTGAAATTAAAAAAAAAATAGTTGGTGAAATCTCTTTTTTGGTGAAATTGAAAAAGAAAAAAAAAAAGTCATGGAGAAAGAGAAAGGGATAGGGAGGAAGAGAGAGACGTGAGAGAGACTTTCGTTACAACCAAAGACCATCAAAAACACGTGGCATCCTCTCTCTCATACAAGTATGCAAAATAATAATGACTTTTTGATATCTAGCCACACATTTTTTTTGTACACAATAAGCATATATACACCAATACTTCATTCTTTTCTAACTACGTCAGTTTTGTTCCATTTTACCTAATTGACTCTTTAAAAATTATAAAGTAATATTTTTTTAAGATATCTCTATAATATTAATTGAGAAGTACATTCTAATGTTTGGTTACAAAGATAAGAGAAAAAAAATTGTTTGGATACAAGAATAAGAGATAAAACTATTTGGATATAAGAATAATAACTTAAAACAAACCGATGGTTCAAAAAAAAATTAGAAATATATTTAAAAGTCCAAAAAATTCCAATTTTTTTAATAATTATTAATAAATTATTATTATTATTATTATTATTATTATTAACATATTCATCAACTATTATGATTGTGTTTTTTTCTTTTACGAATTTAATAATTTACTTCCACAGGTTGAATAAATTTCACGGGTTTAATGGGTTCAACAAGTTATTAAAGTTATACGGATTGCATAATTTTCTTCTACGGGTTAAAAATATTTATTTCACTGAATAATTTTTTGACAATGTTGGATAAATTTTTGCGGATTGAATATTTTTTCCACGAGTTAAATAATTTTTTTTGCGAGTTCAATAATATTCTTTTACGGGTTGTATAATTTTATTTTATGGTTTGAATAAGTTATATGAATTGAATAGTTTATTTTTATGGGTTAAATATGTTTGTTTCACTGAATAATTTTTTGACACATGTTGGATAATATTTTACGGATTGAATAATTTTTCTAAGGGTTGAATAATTTTTTTTTGTGGATTCAAGAATATCTTTTTACGGGTTGAATAATTTTATTTTACAGGTTGATTAAGTTCTACTGATGGAATAATTTTCTTTTATGGGTGAAATGTTTATTTAACTGAATGATTTTTTTTGACACATGTTGGATACTTTTTTATGGATTGCATAATTTTTTTCTACGGGTTTAAATATTTTTTTGCGGATCCAATAATATCTTTTTACGGGTTGAATAATTTTATTTTACGGGTTAAGAAATTATAAGATTGAATAATTTTCTTTTACGANTGACACATGTTGGATACTTTTTTATGGATTGCATAATTTTTTTCTACGGGTTTAAATATTTTTTTGCGGATCCAATAATATCTTTTTACGGGTTGAATAATTTTATTTTACGGGTTAAGAAATTATAAGATTGAATAATTTTCTTTTACGAGTTAAATATGTTTATTTCACTATTATTTGTTAAAATATATTATTTGTTAATATTTTTTAGTATTCTTGAATGAAAATACAATGCACCACCGCGCAGATGCACGGGTCCTCTACTAGTTTTTAAGTATTTAACCAAGAGATGGTTTTACACCTCGGTGAAATTTGGATCTGAAACGACCAATGTTTTTAGTATTTTTATTTTATTATTAATTAACCAAGTGCAGAAAACTCAATTTAAAATCCAATAAATAATTATTAAATTAAACAACCAAATTCGAATTCTAAAATAATAATAAAAATAACTATCAACATAAACACCAGGTTTGCATAAATAAATAACTCAAATAAAACGACAAACAATTCCTATCATTCTTTCATCGGCCCGATTCCGCTATCACACTTTTTTTTACCTGCATCACATTAGAAAAAAAATATGCATAAGTTAATGAGGCAATCACCTCGTCTACAGGCCAATTAGGCAATTTTCAAGACAAAAACACATTTATAATAATTACCACACTTAATAAAATACTTCTCATAATTATTAAATAATTACCACAATTAAATAATAATTTTCCACACTTCAAATAACTACCACAATTATTCTTAACCATTCAAATAATTAATTTCAACATTTAATAATTAATTACCGATTTAAACTACTTAAATCGAATTTCAATTAATTAATTTCAAATAACCAGATTAAACCGAGTTAACCCGAGAATCAGATCATCGGTGTCGGTCGACACCTGATCCTTTGGTGTCGACTGACACCGACTTGGTATCGATCGACACCGACCTTGCAGATCGATGTTGAAATCGATTTTTCAACACAAAAACACCAAATAGTTAGAAAAACAACATTAACCAAGATCAAACTCCACAACAATCTCATAAACATTACGAAGAACACACAAACTCAACCAAAAACACAATCCAATTCCACAACTCTAGAATCTCGTGAGCCCACGGTCATGCACTCACCTTGACAAGGTTTAGGAAGAAAAAAGAGATGAAGAACATCACATGAACAGCCTCAGATCACCACAAAACTCTAGAAATCTTTCCTAAAACTCTCAGCCCTTTTCTCTTGTGATTTTCTCCCCAAAAACTCAACTCTCACGCCGTTGCAGCCTTTAAAACTCGACACTTAGGTATTTTTCACTTAACCAGCTTGAGCCGGACAATTAAATTAAACTGAGAATTGTCGATTGAGATCGGTGTCGACCGACACCCTCATTGGTGTCGCTCGACATCAAGTCGAAACAGCAATACTTTTGGTTTACGGATATGTTACAGGATTATACAATACAAGCCTCGCTTCACTACTTTCTCAAACCGTTGTTTGCTTTTACGTTGCTTATATTTTTCATCATAATTCATAAAACCAAAAGAAAACCAATTTTTTTTTCTTCAACAAATAAAAGCCATTTGGCGGGCTATTTTACTTCCCTGTGGATAGATCTTTAAGTGATTCAACGTTATTTATTTATTTACATGCTAATAGTTCCTTTTTGATTAAGATCGATCACAAATAAGTGATATATTACATAGAATAACACAGAAATAACGAAGTGATATTACATAGAAATACGCGCGCTTACGGTAGCTTATTTTTATTAAGAAGTGAGGAACTGAGGATATTACATAGAAATAACGACTGGGATATATATCCAGAAAAAAATTCAATACTAATACACATGTATTATATGTATCCAATATTAAAAAAAAAAAAAAAAAAATCTAAANTATATGTATCCAAAATTAAAAAAAAAAAAAAAAAAATCTAGAACTTAATTTTTGATCTAACATTTGTTAAAAAAAGTCATCTTCAATTTTGTGACTTAACGGAATTTTAAAGTGGTCGTACAATTAGAGGCAAACCGTAGCCGGGTCTAAGAGAGAGCATATACTTGGGCGAATGGCGATAACCAGGTGAAACCGAGATCTCGAACCGGGACAAGACCAACGACAAGACAATCTTGTACTCCATGGTGGTCAAGTTCCGACCGATACACATTCTCCCTCCGAATCCAAACGGCATAAAACCCATCTTATTCTTACAACCACCGTGCAAATCTCCGTCGAATCTTTCCGGCTTAAACTCGTTAACGTCGTCGCCCCACAACTCAACGTCGTGGTGCATCGCCACCACATCGATCCAAATGTTTGATCCGTTCGGAATCACTCGGCCGTTTACTTCAATATCTTTCCGAGCTTGCCGTTGTGCGTTCGGCGCAGGAGGATATAGCCTGAGAACCTCGTTCATCACCCAACTCATCTGCATAAATGAATCCGAAGCTTTTATTCGTTAATATAAAATATCGACGAGTTTAATGATTTAATTAAATTTATTTTTAATAACATATGATTCAGTTAATCAAGTATAGTGTAACACGCGTTTCACACGTTTTACTCATTGATAAAAAGGTTAAAAAACAAATTGAATATTCATTATTCAATATTAATGGATGCTGTACGGAGATTACGTGGCATCGCCAATCGATCAGCGCAGCCGTTGACTAGTTTTGATCTAGAAAGACGACGCGTTGAAATGAATTGAATTTCAATTCTACAATGTTTTAGTTTATATTAATTTGTGAAATCTTAACATGCATTATTATTTTATGTATTAGTCTACTACTACTATCAGGCTACAATTTGTATGATACAATAGATAGTGTGAACACGACAAATGCACATTATTTATTTATTTTATTTTTTTTGTGAACGCGTCCAAATATATAATGCATGCATGTTAACCACGTGGATTGTTGGATGCTATGTATGGAAATGTACCTTCTTTAGTCCGGCAAGTTTGCTATACTCAATCTTGGAATCTCCGATGACTTGTCTGATCTCGTCTCTGATCGTATCTTGCCACTCTGGATGGATCGCAAGAAGCATAAACGTCCACGTCAGCGCTAAAGCCGTGGTCTCGTGGCCAGCGAAGAAGAACGTTTTGCACTCGTCCACAAGCTCCGTCGCCGTAAACTTTTCTTTATCGGCCTTAAGCAACATTCCGAGAAGATCGTGGTGGTCGTCCCCTTTGACCAAAGATCTCTTCCGTTCGTTTATGATCGACAAAAGGAGACCGTCGATCTCTTGGCCCAATGCTTTCGCTCTAGTAAATTGCTTGAACCCCAAAACGTTGCTAAATGGTACGCCTACGTAGCGGTTTGAGTTGAAGAGAGCGAATTGCACGGCTCTTAGGTTTTTGAGGACCTGAGTTCCACTATCTCCCGTGACTCCGAAGCTTGTCTTGGCGATGATCTCGCCAGCTGCTCCTATGATCTCGTTCTCCATGTCGAATTCCGGATTACCTGAGTTTATCTGTATATCCCACCGGTCCAACATGTTGGAAGTTGACTCCACCATCATATTTGTCATAGTCTGTTATTTTAAGAAGATCAATTAAAAGTAATGAGAAAAAGAGAAACATTATGGCATAAAGCTTTGATTTGAATGAGTCTTAATTATATTTAGTCTTGTCAGCACATTTCTATGTCGTGGAAAAGTGGTGGCTCGTCCTTTTGGAACTATGAAGTCTAATTTGTTGAAGTAGATTAGTCACCCTATTATTTTTCTACATCTTGGACTCTTGAATGTAAAAGATTTGAATAAAAAGAGAGTCTAATTTCTAACTATGTATATATTATACCTTAAGATTCAGAGGGGAAAATGCAGGAGTGATGATGTGGCGATGACGTGTCCAATCATCGCCTTCGACCATAACCAAACCGGTACCAAACATTGGCTCTCTGTCTTTTTTGAAAACATTTGGCTTTCCCCAACTCTTCCCCAATACACCTTTCGACATGACACTCAAGAATTCAGGATCCGCCACGTACACGAACGGCTCTATTCCTAGCCAGTACACAAACACTTTTCCTGCATTACATAACACGTAACCAAATAAATCTATGTTAATATTTTCATAAAGTAATCAAATGTTGGTAGCTAAACCGATTATGAAAAATATGAGAATTAAGAGTTAGTATTTACCGTATTGTTGTTGCCACCGAGCAAAATGTGGAAGCGCGATGGAATGTATGTCATGGTTGATTATGGTGGAAGATTTATTCTTCTCATCATCCATCACCAAGGCTGTTTTCAGCTTCTTCATGTCATTAAGGTTTCCTAATGGAAAACTAGGAGGCGGACCGATAAACCCGTTTTCTCTAAGCTTCTTTTGAGCTTGAACCGGAAATATCCAGCACCGCAGGAAGATTTTCAAGAACGTAAGGCAAAGGAGTACGACGAAAACGTTGAAGAACATGTACCAGACTCGAGACAGGTCAAGTATGTGATCCATCAGGAATATCTCTCTCCAAATATGTAAGAACAGATGATAGATTGTATATGTGTAATCAAGTGATTTATGGTGCAATATTGGCTGTTGTATTCAGAATGTTTGCAGGTGTAACATGAGAAATAACCAGATGAGGTATTTATAGATGTTTTCTAGGTTCGGGTGTAATCGTGTAGAAGAATGTCAGACTTTGACCAACGAAACTCTCTTCTCTCTTTAATTTATATATTATTCTATTTTTTGCATCTTATTTTATTTTATGTTGTTACATAACGTTTCTTTGCCATTTTCTGGTCAAACATTATCGGCATTTAGCCTCTCTGTCTTTTTCCTTTTCGCTACATTGTTTTTTTCGTTAAAACTATATGATTTCAAACCGAAATGGTCGAAGGCTTTACTGATTCATATCGGATAAAGAATCAGAAGCTGATGCCTGTTCACTACATTGTTATTATGCTTTTCTTAATAATTGAAAGTGATGTAAATTATAGGTGTTGTATTTTAATCCTTAAAGGCACAAAACTAAAACTAAATTTACCTGTGTATTTTTGGTCAACTGAAATGTTAACTTTTTATATTTTTCTTTGGATAAATGATTTATTACACGTTTTTTTTCAGTTTATTGTTCAGATTATTTTGTCTTAATAAAACACACACGGACACATACATATGTATAGACACCACCTAGTATATGTATATATAACACTACAGACAACTTACTCTACAATTATATATTTTATGATCGTCACATCTAAATTACAGTACTCTAAAAGAGCTTAAGTAATCGATAAAACTAATATTTATTAACTTTATAAATGAGTTTTGCCTTAACTCAGTTTCATCTTTTTTTCACCTTTTCAACAAATTTGAATTTTTCTTCTTTGCCTTTTGTTTTTTTATAAAGATTTCCTTAGAATGGTTAGAATGGTTAAGAAACATTGATGTTGAATAAACTATTAGAATGGTTAAGAAACAATTTGTCACTATGAAGTTTAATGTTGTTGATGACTCTGAAGACGATATAGTATATGTGGAACTAATTATGCGTAAAGAAGTGTTTATCATATCTAATCTTTTCATAAGTTTTTTTGGCGGTATTGATAACACAGCACCAATTTTATTAATGCAATTAGAAAATCTTAATGATCTCTAATGATACTTTAACCTTAGAAAAAAATATTTTAAAATATATTTAATATACTTTAACCTTAGAAAAAAATATTTTAAAAAAATATTTAATATTTGTTTCTACATGTAGGATTGAAGAGTTATTAATTTATGATACTAACTTGTTTTTTTTTAACTATATCATTTTATTATTTTATCAAAATTAGTGAATTTTTGCCCTAGCCCCAACCAAAATTTGGAAAATAATTTATTTTACTCAAGTAATTAAACGAGGTTTTATTGTGTTCCACCACAAACTTCTGCGTTCGACAAAAATGTGCACATATAATCAAATTTTAATAAACATTAAAATTGTATCTAGTTAAACTAAAAAGTAAAATTCAAATTGTTGCAGTAAGATTTAAAAGGTCGGTTTGTGAAAAGTAGAATCATTTGGTTTTTAGTTCATAACCATATAAAAGTTACGCGTTCAATCACAATCAAGTGAGATTGTACATGTGAAACTAATTCTCTACTTTTGGACCCAATATGTGAAATGGATCACTTTCACTACCTAATTGCTAAATGTAATAATGACAAAAAATCTTTAAAGGCTCTAACAGTTCAATGTGAAACCCTTTGGCTTCAATCGGTTAGCCCAAAATATATCTAACCATACATGATACATCACATAACATGTACATATCTGGCGTGGACCAATGGAGTCTCTTTATCAGCAAGAGAGACCTTTTTTTTATTTTTTTTCTCCTTTTCCATTTTTTGGAGTTTCAGTTTTTTTAAGCGGGCACATGTGCGTTATATATATTAGTCACGGCACTTATTAATCTATCTATTATAATATTAGATAATTACCCATTTTCTCATTTCATAAAAGGTTAACATATGTCATTCTAAATTTTTAACGCATGTCCTCTTTTTAAATTCAACATCAATTTTTCTTCATTAAGGTTTTATGTCAAACAATTATTTAATTCAGATAAACTATACAATTAATTCATATTCATTCAGTTATGCAAAAATTAATATCTCCCATTTTCTCACTTCATGAGTCTCACTTCATGAGAAGCTGATATATGTCATTCTAAATTTTTGATACATGTCCTCTTTTTAAATTCAACATCAATTTTTTTTCTTAAGTTTTTATGTTAAACAATTATTTAATTCAGATAAACTATACAATTAATTCATATTCATTCAGTTATGCAAAAATTAATATATAAATAAATTGATATTTCACAATGCAAATGATGTCCACCAAAATTTTGCAATTAAAACCACATACAATTAAATAATCATACACATAATATTTTGTTCATACAAATATTTATCTCATATAAAATACACAATTAAACTATATTCAATTCATGCAAACGTACATAAAATATTTGATATACATATGTTTGCAGCAAAAAATGATGGAATCAATTTAATCTATTCATATAAAACTTGAATTTCACACATAATAATAATAATAATAATAGCTTCATTGATTTTATATATTTTTTCTATGTTAACCTCACATAATAATTAAATTAAATTAAATGTTCTTAACTAACAATTTGTAACAGCCAACTAGATTCTATGAAAATCAATGTAATGAGCAAAAAATAATGTAACTAAAACCACATAAAATTAATTTTCTCACAAAATAATAATATTTATTTCATAGAGACTAGAAAATTGAACCACACTTGACAATAATATTTATTTCATATACTTTAACAAAAACTAAATTTTAGAAAACTCTATCAAAATTAACTTTCACTCAATTAAAAAAAGGAATATAATTATACAAAAAATTGAAAAACAATTTGTGATTACATAAAACCTTTAAATCATGTATCAAATATGACTTCCAAAATATTTATTTGTTTCAATTTTTTATCACTTAACTATATTAATATGTACATTAATTATGCATTTACCCATACTAAAATCTATTTAATTAAAAATAAAACAAAATTTTGAAATTAAATGTGGTTACATTTAACATATGATTATAACTCTTCATTATTTAAAAGTAAAAGACCTCAATCTATCTATCAAACAATTATAATCAATTAAAACAACTACTAATTTATTCAACATTATTAGAAAAATTCATATATGTACTTTAGCAAAACTAAATATGAAAACCATATCAAAATTAACTTTCAATCAATTTTAAAAAGAAATTTAACAATACAATTAACAAAAGTCAATTTTAATTTTTGAGTTTTTTTCTTGTCATTATAACTAAAGAATATAATTAATAAAACCTACATTATTAGCAAGGATTTTGAAAATTTTACTGAATAATAATTGTTTTAATTTACCTTTCAAAAATTATTTGATGAATGAGATCCACACTACAAAATCATTATATATCACCTCAACATTCTGAATTTTGCATACTATATAACAAATAAAAAATAAAAATAAATAATAATAAATGTAAATACTTTTTTTATTAAAAATAATTATAACTAGATTTATATAATCCGTATAAAAATATAATTCCGCGCAACTCGCGGACTCCTACCTAGTATAAAATATTTATAAGTTCAAGTGAAAAGAGTAGACTAAAGACTAATTGTCAAACGTTTCCCTTATGAACTATGAATAACGAACCCATTTTTTTAATCACACGCGTAAAGCTGTTACGACTTGTGCCAAGAACACAAGATCTGACAAATAAGTATTGAGGTCAGCCTATACGTCAAGCCGTCAAGGTCACTTTAAATTCTGTGGATTCTCATTTCCCAACAAAACAACTTTAGTTCTTATCATAAAATTCTACGTATCTTCCTTTCTTTTTAATAAAACTAGAATATTTATATAATATTGTATACAACTTTTAAAATATGAACTGTAATTCAAGAAAGAAAGCAACACACATGACAAAAAATTATACAAATATTCTAGTATAATAACTTTTAACAACTTTTACTATTCATATTTTAAAATATTTGTTCTATTAAGATTTAAGAAAATAAAAATAATTTTTTTTCTAACAAAATATTATGTTTCCTTTATCCAGTTCTACTCTTTATATATCGTCAAATATATATATATATATATATATATTTTTTTTTTTTCTTTCTTTTTATCGAATATATTGTTCTTCTATACCCTTTCATTGTCTACTTCTAATTACTTTTACTTGTTACCAGTTTTGTATCTCAATTAATGTGGTCTTTCTAATCTCGTAACTTTGAGTATTATTAATATCATAAACAAATAACTCTTTAAAATTGACCAATGTATTAGCGCTTAAGACATCTGTTGAATGTAAAATCCCTTTGTTACATGAGAAAAAAAAAACAATTACAGAAAAAGAAGAAGAATTTGTCACGATTTAAAGGCATTTGATAGCAAGTACGACAATCAGCAAGTACCTGACTTTGCTGAACTCTTTCTTGATATGCCAACACATAGACAGTAAACTCCGCATCCGCGATCATCATCATAGCCTGTAATTCAAGAGCCAAAATAAATAAATTAAAGGCAACACACATGACAAAATAGACTAATGCAACAGAAAGAAAGTTGAGCTCATGTTACGAATTATACCGTTTTGAAGTTGGCTATAATGTTTGTGGGGAACCCATCCACCAAAGAAATGAGGCAGAGATCATTCTGAAGGTTTTCTATTACGCGGAAAGATAGATTTGGTGACAAAAGAAATAAAAGAGAACTAACTTTCTGATGATGAATTGATAAAGACGAATACATGTTAGAGAGAATTACAAATGGAGGTCTCTCTCCTCCTCTAATAGTTTTGACCAATCCAATTGATGACCTTTAATATGACCAAGACGTTTCTTAAATACTCCTAAACATTCCTCTCCTCTTTCCTCCCATGTGCACGTTTAGAGACGTTGAGAACCCACTGCAACGGATTAGTGCCACCTTACCCTTCGCTTATTCATATAAGTATAAACTCTCCCATTCTTCGCAAGCTCTCCAAGCCAAATGTAGAATCTCGGCCCATCTTATTTGTTTCTCCTTCTGTATTGATACAGGATCAGTGGCCGTTGGGCCTCATACGTAACATTACCCCTCCTTTGAAATTGACCTTGTCCTTAAGGTCAAATTCCAGGAACTATCCCTGTATCACCCGCTTCCACTCTCTGGAACTTTTGTAATCCGGAAACCTCTTCCACTAAATGAGCACTTTTTCTTGACCTGAATTGGTGTTCACTCTTGAATCCAAGACTGCCTCTGCTTCGGGTTCTAATACCCCGTGTGCATTGAGCTGCGGTGGGATGAGTGTGACAGACTGAGTATCTCCAACCGTTTTCTTCAGTTGAGAGACGTGGAAATTTGGATGAATCTTGGCCTCCGTTGGCAGCTTAAGGCGATACAAGACCTTCCCCACTCTTGCTTCGATCTCATAAGGCCCGTAGAACCTGGCAGACAGCTTTTCATTTGCACGGCGAGCCAAAGTCTGCTGTCTGTAGGGCCTGATCTTTAGGAAACCTTCTCTCCCACTTCAAATTCCACCTCTCTTCTATGGCCATCGACCCTCTGCTTCATGACCTGATGTGCCTTATATATATGTTTCCTCAATATTTCCAGCATTCCATCCCTCTTGAGTAGTCTGGCCTCTAAATTCGCATTATTCGTCTATCCATTCTCATAACAAAGAAGAGTAGAGGGTCCCACCCGTACACTGCTTTGAAGGGTGACATCTGTATGGCCGAGTGAAATAAAAAATTGTAAGACAGCTCGGCCCATGGTAAAAAACGTGTCCATCTCTTCTGCTTATCATTTGGAAAACACCTCAAGTACGTTTACATTCCCCGGTTCGTTACTTCAGTCTACCCGTCCGTCTGAGGCTGATAGGCCGTACTTAGGCACAACATGGTACCGGCCAGCCGAAATACTTCCGTCCAAAACTGGCTTGTAAAGTCCTTGTCCCTGTACGAGACAATAGTTTATGGAAATCTGTGTAGCCTTACCACTTCCTTAACAAACACCATTGCGACCTCTGTTGTCGTAAAAGGGTGCTTCATTCCTATGAAGTGCACGTACATTGTTAGCCAGTCAACCACCACCAGTACAACATTGTAACCTTCAGAACATGGTAACCCTTCCACAAAATCCATCTATATATCTTCCCAAATGTTCAGAGGTATCGATAGAGGTTACAGCAGACCTTCTGGAGTGAGCGTCGAGTACTTATGGCGCTGACACACCATACAAGCAGCCATGTATCTCCGAATGCTTGTCATCATCCCAGACCAATATAACAGCTCACAAATGTGCTTATGCATTTTGAGAATGCCGCCATGGCCTCCCAACTTGCCATCATGAAACTCCGTCAATATGGTCTTGATCAAGGGAGACTACTTAGGTATTCTCTTGTCATAGAAGTCGACCCTGCACCACCGTATAGTCGGGATGGGATGCGGGGTCATGTTGCACTTTCTGATCCTCAAGCTTAACCAACTTTGCATCCTTATTTACCTCTCCGCTAATCTCCTCCAGCTATATCGCTGCCGGCACCGAGAGCACAAGTAATTCCGATACCACCCCCTTCCGGAACAACCCCCTTCCGGGACAAAGCGTCTGCCGCTTTGTTCTCCAATCCGGGCTTATACTAAATCTCGAAGTCAAACCCCAATATTTTTGTAAGCCATCTCTGGTACTCCAAATTAATTTCCCTCTGCTCTAATAAGAACTTCAAGCTTTTCTGATAAGTCCTAACCAGGAAACGCCTTCCCGACAGGTAATGACGCCACTTTTGAATAGTGAACACGATTGCTATCAACTCACACTCGTAGACACTAGACATACTTCATTTTCTGATGCTCTGCCAAAGCCTGACTGAAGTAGGCGATAGGACGATGTCCCTCCATCAATACCGCTCCTACTCCGAAGCCCAAGACATCCGACTCGACCACAAACAGCACCGAGAAGTCCGGTAAAGCGAGCACCAGAACAGTCATCATGACGTGTTTCAGTTGCTGAAAAGCCGTTGTGGCTTCTTCTCCTCATTTGAACTGATCCTTCTTCAACAAGGCCGTGAGAGGTGTAGCTATTTCTCTGTAGCCCCTCGTAAAATTGCGGTAGTATCCCGTCAAGCCCATAAAGCCACGTAACTCCTTCACATTACTTGGTGTGGGCCAGTCCGTCATTGCCTGAATTTTGCCATTATCCGCCGCCACTCCTTCGGACGAAATAACATGGCCCAGGTATTCAATATTCTCAATCCCGAACTGGCATTTTTTTCCAATTAGCGAACAACTGCTGCTGGTGTAACACGGCCAATACTTGAAGGAGGTGTTGTGAGTGATCTGCGGCATTCTGACACTAAAATAAATCAACATAAGAAGGGGAAACTCCTCGTTCATAAGGTACTGGAATGTTGCGGGGGCGTTAGACTGGCCGAACAGCATTACGAGGAATTTTTAGTGCCCATCATGTGTCCGGAAAGCGATCTGATGGTAATCTGAACGTAAGTCCAGCTTTGAGAAAACCATGGCTCCTTGCAACTCATCCAATAGTTGGTCAATCATCGAAATGGGGTAACTATCGGGCACAATCACCTTGTTGAGCGTGCGATAGTCAACGCAAAAACGCCAGCAGCCGTCTTTCTTCTTCACTAGGACTGGAGAACCGACTGCCACGTATGATCTCTGCTGCCATCATCGCTCTGACTTGCCTCTCTATCTCCACCTTCTGAGCATGTGGGTAACGAATGATCTCACCCTCACTGGACTAGCCCCAGACTCACGTACAATGTTGTGCTCCCTTCCTTGTGAGGGTGGTAAGCCCTAAGGCTCCTCGAAAACACCCCCAAACTCCTCCAGTAGGGGGCCAAATTGGTCGGGGGTCGCTTTACTTCTCCTTCGACCATTTGTAACCCGCTGTACTCCACAATCAACACCTCACCCTGTTGTTCCAGCGTCTTCCAGAACAACTTGAGGGACACCACCGAACAACTGAGACTGGGATCCCCCTATAATTTCACCGTTCCCCATTCACCTGAAATTTCATAATCTGCAGCTTCCAATTATTCTTAGTCTCTGCCATTGTATCAAGCCACTGGCAACCGAGTATGACGTCGGCGCTACCGAGCTCAAGAGGCAGGAAACTCGTCACTACCATGCAACCCTGCATTTCCAACTTCACATCTCGACAAACGCCTCGATCTTGGACGGTGGTTTCAGTTCCCGTTAACACACCGTACCCCCCAGTTTTGTCCAGCTTCAGGCATAACTTTTGAATAAGTGGCACGCTGATTCGATGCCCCACTGTCTATCAATACCACTACAGGCTCTTTACCGATGTATCCGACGAGCTTTATCATCATCGAAGATGAGATTCCGACCATCGAATTGAGAGATAGTTCGGCCAACTCGGTCACCATGTCGCCTCTTCCTCGACAAGCTCCACCGGTTCCCAATCCCATATATCCTTGGTCCTGTCCTCATAAACTACCAGGATCTGGACCTCTTTCTTTGAACATTGTTGGCTCTTATTCCACTTCTTGTCATAGTGAAAGCATAACCCATCTGCCTTCATTCTCAATCTCCGCCGAAGTCAATCGTCGAAAATGTAAATGGGGTTTCAAACGATTATGACCCTTAGGATTCTTGTTATTGTTACCACCTTAAAACGGCGTCGTTTGACTGTCCAGCCCATTAATGGATATGGACCTTTGTTGACTAGGCCCGTTACCTCTTCCATATTTTGGGTTAGCTGTCGATAGACCCGATCGGGCCCCACTGCTCTGATTCGTCTTCTCCGAGGTACTGTACGATGACGTGGAACATTGGTCCTCCTATTCGTCCCAATATTCGACTAACTTTGCCACGTTTATCTTCTTCTCCAAGTTCCGCGTTCTGAACATCTTCATCCCCTTTCGGATTTGCGGTTTCAACCCATTTGAGAAGGCCATCTCCAATACTATCTCTGATATCTCAGGTGCGTTAGTAGCCAAGGCAATGAAATCACGACAATACGCTATGACCGACTCTTCTTAACGCAACAGTAGCAACCGCTCCCCGGTGCTTGTGTCCTGCGTCGTGAAAAACTGTTCTACCCGTTATTTGAGCTGCTTCTAATTCAGGAAAGGGGTTTGATCACTCTCCCACCGATACCATAACAGAGCCTCATCATCGAAACACATCATGACTGCGCAGAGTTTCTCCTCCTTCGTGAAGCTACCCAACTCAAAAGAGTGCTCCACCCGTAAGACCCAAGTTTCCCCGTTTTCTCCATCGAATATTGGAATCTCGATCTTCCTCGTGAGTGGCTCGTTCTGAAAATTCTCCGTCACCTTTCCCGTTTCGACCACTGTGATTTGATCATCGGGTTTCTTCGTTGTTCCGGTTTTGTTGACCGTCACCACCGAGGACTCCTCTTCACCCTCCTTATGCTTTCCCCTATTGGTGATTGACACAAAACCGTTCACAACCTCCTCCCTATGCTTTCTGGCTAACGTCTCATCCTTCATATGTTGTTCGATTCGTTCTAGGATGCTCATCTTCCCCAGAAACTCCTCCACGTTCTTCTCCAACATTGCAATCTTACTCACGTCCCACTGGAGATCCTCCACCGTCTTCATGATGTCAGCTTTTGGAGCCATTCCAAGAAGATTTGTACTGTGTTCTGATATCAAATGTTACGCGGAAAGATAGATTTGGTGACAAAAAGGAATAAAAGATAATTTTCTGATGATTGAATTGATAAAGACGAGTGCAGGTTAGAGAGAATTACAAATGGCTGTCTCTCTCTCCTCCCCTAACAGTTTTGACAAATCCAATTGATGACCTCTAACATGACAAAGACGTTTCTTAAATACTCCTAAAGATTCCTCTCCTCTCTCCTCCCATCTGCACAGTTAGAGACATTGAGAACCCACTGCAACGGATTTGTGCCACCTCACCCATCACTTATTCTGATAAGCATAAACTCCCCCATTCCTCGCAAGCTCTCCAAGCCAAATGTAGAATGGATTTCTGTTCTTTGCCCGTCTCGGCCCATCTTCTTCGAAGTGTTTGAACCTTAGACAGACTGTACAACAATCAAACAAGAACATGTACAATCAATCCTAAATTCACACCTCAAAGAGCATATGTAATACACTTCTAAATCCCTAATGTCGTCCGATACCACTTCTAAAACAACTTTCTGTTTCACGGATGTTACAACGGTGTCAGAACGCTTCAAGCTCACACTTATCGGACGTATGTTCAATTTAGAAGGAAGAAGTGTGGATGCCCTCAATGGCTTGTTGCCTAAGGAAAAAATTTGGGATGTTGAAGGCAGAGTATGCGGTTTCAATTTGGGAAACGGACGTTTCCAGTTTGACTTTGATAAGGAAGAGGATCTCCTCAATGTATTAAACAAGCGTCCTTGTCATTTTAACCGCTGGAGCTTTGCTTTGGAAAGATGGGAGCCAAGTACTAGGGAAGACTTCCCGAATACTATTCATTTTTGGATAACAGTTACAGGGGTTCCAATGCTCTTTTGGAACGATAACACCTTCACGGAAATCGGTAAAGGTGAAGGTGTTATCGTTCCAAAAGAGCATTGGAACCCCTGTAACTGTTATCCAAAAAGGAATAGTATTTGGGAAGAATAGAGGTGATCGATGCAACAAGAGCAAAACTCCAAGTCTCTATTAACGCTGACCAACCTTTACAGTTTGAAAGAAGGGTGTGTTTCCCAAACGGTGATACCGGAAAGTATCATTTGCCTATGAAGGTCTGTTTCTCCATTGCTTTACCTGTAAGAGGATTTCCCATGAAGAGCGCACCTGCCCAGAATTAATATAGGAGCATAAGGACCTTAAGAGAAGACCGAGAACCCTACATGATATAGCGGGCAAACCAAAGGCAGGTGGATATGCCTCTGCACCGCAGAGAAACAACGCCTTCCTGAACAGGTCACATTCACGTTCACCTCCTACCCTTTATAGAACATATCCACATGCGGAAGCATCCAGAGCAGCAGTAGATACTAGAAAATAGATACTGGAATAATGGTTCCCCAGCCAGAGACAAGTGGCATACTAGTAATACTGCAACCATGTCATGTGACTTGAGAGATCTCCGTAAAAAAATTCAGGAGAGGAAGGATTATGGTAGTCCTGAGGTCTGGGACCGCCTCGATGCTTATCCCGACAGAAATTTTCCCCGGAATTGGAGCGATACCATCCGTACTCTAAAAACCAGTACGAGAAACGTCATGTGCAGTCGGATCACTCTAAAAGCCGACAAGTATGGAGACCAAAATCACCAAAGGGCAGAAAGAATGATACTTACGGGGATATTCCTATGACTAGGAACTCAGTTCAAGCTGAGAGATCTCTACATTCCCCCATGGATTCTCAGAGAACGATTTCAGTTCAACGACCTAATGGAACAGCCCCAACGACCCAAATGAATGGACGCTTGATGGTATACCAAGCGGAGACTGAGGCTTAAAAGAAGAGAAGACTCAAGGGAAAAGGGATTCTGGTGGAGCTTTCCAAAAAAGAGAAAAAAAGAAATGCTTCAGCTGAAGTCTTATTATAATAGAAACGCTAAGTTTTTGATCCGGGAATCTCAGGAGTGCATACACGAGTCACAACCCACTCCACAATACACTCCACAATACCGGCCGAAGGCAATCCAAAAGACTCATGTTGCAGAAACCTCAGCTAAACAGGGAGAAAAAGTAAGAGAGTCAACACCTCCAAGGGGTAGTGAAGCGTTAGACCTGAAAAAAAATGAGAGGATAGCTATAGACAAAGAGGTGGATGAACTTCTTAAAGAAACAGAGGAGGGAATAATGGATGGGGATATGATGGAGAATGATGATTTGCTGGACAAGGAAATTGAGGAGGGTGCTGAAAGGATAGATGCAATCTCTCAACTCTCTCCCGAAAACCCCTCTAGAGGAGGCGCTGAAAATAATATACCTAGTTCTACTCCCTTACATGTAGGTGGAAATCACAGAGAAACAAGAAACATGTCAAAGAAGGATGAAGCTTCCAATGCACCACAACAAGGCATAGGAAACAAGAAGGGAAAAAACATTACTAGGCCCTCTGACTATAAAGGAGCAAAGGCATCTAAAAAGCTCGGTGCTCTACGTGCCAAACCATCTCCCAAAACAAAATCAGGATCGGGTAATAACTCAAGAGTCCTACGACCTGCTGATAATGTCCCTCGTTTTGAGGTGTTTCCTTCTACACTAAGTAAGAAATCTAACTCTCTTTCAGGTTTGATGGTGATCCAGAAACCACCCAGTAAAAGAATATGAGTACAATTTCCTGGAACTGTCAAGGAGCTGGAGGCTACTTGACACAGCAGCATTTGCGGGAGCTGCATCGTTATTTTGTTACTTCTTTTCTTTTTTTTATCTGAAACAAAAAATTCCTTTTCTTTTATGCAAGATTTTCAGACTGAGTTTGGTTATAATAAATTGTCACCGTTGAACCAGAGGGTTTAAGCGGTGGACTGGCTCTTTTTTATTTGGATTTTTTTGAGGTTACTATCTTATTTTCTTCTAATCATCTTATTGATATTGAGGCGAGCTTTGAATGACAGAAAATATATATGACCTTTGTGTATGGTGATCCGGTGTCTGAACACCGAGACAAAGTATGGGAGCATTTGCAGGAGATCAGCACAATTAGAGCAGGTCCTAGTTCATGGCTGGAGATTTTAATGAGATTACCGACAACCACGAAAAACGGGCTGGGAGATTAGGTCTGAAATGTCTTTCTTACCCTTTAAGAAAGTTTTAGAAGATTGTGGTATGATATAGTTCCCATACAAAGGTAATTCTCTTTCTTGGGTTGGATATCGACGATCCGGAAAAGTACAATGCATGTTGGATAGAGCAATAGGCAATGAGGACTGGCACAACCTGTTTTCCCACACCAATGTGGAGTATTTAAAATTATGGGGCTCTGACCATCGGCAAGTCTTGGCTAGGATACTTTCAAAAGCGGGTACTACTAAACGAAGCTTTAAGTTCGACAAGAGGTGTCTTGGGAAAAATGGCCTAAAAGAGTCTATCATCGAGGGATAAGAACACAATAGAGAGGTTGTTGAACCAGGGGATATACATACAAAAATTCAACATTGCAGACGTGCCTTATCGAGATGGAAACGGACTAATCAATCCAATTCTTTAAAGGAAATCGAAGCTCTTAAACAGCAGCTCGACCAAGCCCACACAAACGATTTGGTAACGAACGAAGAGCTTTTGCGATTGAAATGGGATATCTGCTCGGCTTTTAGAGAAGAAGAGTTATACTAGAAACAGAAAAGCCGTGCAAATTGGCTTAAAGAAAGCGATAGAAACACCAAGTTTTTTCATGCAACCACAAAGCAAAGAAGAGCCTGAAACCATATTACTAAGCTTAAAGGTTAAAATGGGCAATGGATAGAGAATGATGAAGGGATTGAACAAGCAGCTACATCCTACTTTCAGAACCTTTTCACCTCATCTAATCCACCAGACTTCGAAGAAGCTTTACAGTACGTAAATCCGAAAGTAACTTCATCGATGAACGTATCTCTGCTAAAACCTCCTTCAAATGAAGAGATAAAAGAGGAAGTTTCGGATATTAATCCAGATATAGCCCCGGGACTAAACGAGATGACAAGTCCTTTTTACCAAACGTTTTGGGATGAAACAGCAACAGATGTGATACACATGATAAAAGATTTATTCTCCACGGATTACTTTGATCCACGGCTGAATCAAACCAATATCTGCCTCATTCCGAAGACAGAACGACCTAGAGAATGACTGAATTTCGTCCCATCAGCCTCTGCAATGTGAGTTATAAAATTATCTCGAAAATTCTATGCAATAGACTGAAGAGATTTCTCCCGAAAATAATATTGGAGCCCCAATCGGCTTTTGTAGCTAGACTTTTGATTACAGATAATATCTTCATAGCACAGGAAGCTTTCCATGCCTTACGCACTAATCCTATGTGTAAGTCAAAATTCATTGCTATCAAAACATATATGAGTAAAGCATACGACAGAGTCGAATGGGATTTTCTGGAAGCTTTAGTGATAAAAATGGGTTTTGATAACAAATGGGTTTCTTGGATCAAACAATGCTTTTCATCGGTGTCATACCAAGTCTTTTTGATTGGTGAAGCAAAAGGAAATATTATACCATCCAGGGGCCTGAGACAAGCTCTATCCCCATTCTTCTTTATCATCCTTAAAGAAGCTCTGATTGTGCAGCTAAAAGGAGTGGAAGTGGAAGGCCGCATAACAGGGCTAAAGATAGCACAAACATGCCCTCCGATTTCACATTTGCTCTTTGCGGATGATAGCTTATTCTTCTGTAAAGCCGACGTCCAGCAATGTCCTGAGTTGATGAAGTTCATTAATTGTTATGGACAAGCATCAGGACAACAACTCAACGTAACAAAATCCTCATTGTTTTTTGGAAGCAAAGTTCCACCGGAAACCAGAACGGCTATTAAACGAACCATGGGCATCACAAAAGAAGGAGGAATGGGAATGTACCTAGGACTGCTAGAAAATATATGTGGCTCTAAGAAAAAAGTCTTTGCCTTAGTTTAAGAGAGATTGGCTAAGCAGATCAATTCATGGCATCGAAGTTTCTCTCAAAAGGTGGCAAGGAGGTGGTCATAAAGTCAGTCGCTCAAGCCCTCCCTACATATGTAATATCCTGCTTTCTCCTCCCACAAAATGTCATCAATAAGCTACAGGGAACCATATTCCGCTTCTGTGGGAGAAGATAATAAAGGTATGCATTGGATTGCATGGGAGAAGATATGTATCTCTTTGGAAAAAGGAGGTTTGGTACAAATTAAATGTAAACCTGAACCGAATCCAAACCAAAATTTCAAAATTCAAACGGTTTTTATATCTCAAATCCGAAAAACCCGAAACCCAAAAAAACTCAAAAAAAAAAAACTTTAGAAAACTCCAAAAAACTCGAACTAAACCCGAAAAAATCCGAACCGAACCCAAACCGAATCTTAAAAAAAACCGAACGGTTTCTATATATTTAAATCCAAAAATTTGAAACCCGAAAAACTTGATCTGAACCCAAACCGAAATCCGAAGTCTCAGGCCTATTTAAAACGCTGTTTTTTTTTGATGATGTCATCGATATAATTTATGGCTTATTTTGCGTGTGAATTTAAAGGTGGATGGTTTAACTTGCATTTGTTTGAGGTGATAGTTTTTCTTGCAAAAATAATATAGTTTGGAGTTTTTTTTTCACAAAATCCTATTAATAATTAATCTCTATCTACCTTTTGAAGCTGGTTACGTGTAGCATGTGATTCTCCCAATTTTAAAACGTGTGAATAATTTTCCTCAGTGAAAAATGTAACATGTGCATCTTTTTTAGCAAATTTGTTTTTTCAGAAATACAAACTTCATTCATTAAAGTGATATATCAATGATTTATACAGAAGATGGAGAGATTAAAATTACTGAAAATACACGATGTTTTTTACAACACCTCTTAGCTTTTTGATGCGCATTTGTGAGGTTTTCTTCTGGATTTGGACTTAGAACCGAGACAGAAACTACAGAAGTTTTAATCGCTCTACAAGAAACCGTAGGGAAAACAAATATACATGTAGCTTAAATGTCCACTTGTTCCATACGTTGGCCACTTATCCACCTTTGGAACATTATAAAGCTTTCCATTGGTTTAAAGTCCATAGTGTGTCCACCTCCCTACAAATCAAATCCATAAAAAAAAATTATATATACTTAATTAACAGATGTAAATAAAAATCCTTTCATCATCTAATAGGAAAGAAATTGTTAAGTAGAATAAAAAAAAAGACTTGCTCGGATAGTGGCAAATGTCATCTTGTTAGCATATGTTCTAGTGTATCCAGCAACTTGATTGTTTACCATCCATGGTCTCCAATCGTCAATTATAGAATAATTAAGAGATCTAATCCATGCTTGAGTTCCTAGGAAAGGTACTTCCAGATCGTGATCACCGCTTTTTTCCAACAAAAGTAAAACATCTTTTGAAGATTTTTGTTACATAAAGACAAAATAATATATACGAGAGCTATTAAAATCTTACCTGAAGATTAAAGATGGGTAACCATTGATACTGTTATTCTTATGGTATGGTACACTGCTTATAATATCCATCTTGTAAGGCATATCTAAAGCACACCGACTCCATTTTCTTATACTTCCCTGAAATAATTTTAACAATGCTTCCTTGATTAACATCATTCCTCGTTTATTAACGTTCTAATCTTTAACTTTTATACATACCTTTATTACTTGAAGAGCGTTGCGCACGCTATTGTCATTGGCCCAGTACGACATTAGCAAATATGCATAGTCCTGCAAAAAATAACTTTGTGTAAGTGTTTTCTTCTATTATTTAATTGGTTTTCAAGTTGGCAAAACATAAACACAAGAAGAAGAGCTTAGTTACAAAGCATCCAGGAGATGGTTCCGCACATTCTGGTGTAATTACAGAGAGTTCATTTATTCCAGAAATAAGCTGTGAGTAACCACACAATTTAAATTCGTTAGTGTATCCAAATTTATCAAGGCGGAACATCAACTATACTATACCAGGTATCGTTAATCGATATACCTTTGCGTATTCTTCAACGAGTTTTAAACATTCTGCGTTACTAGGATCCACAATTACGTAGTTTCCTCTGCATTTTTTTCTCAATGCCTCCAATAAAATATTGAAATGCTCATTAGGTGATCGTTGTGATTACACTAAGAAAAAAAAAAATTACGAAAAACAAAAGGTAGCTACATTTAGTACCACGTAGAGTTCATCAGAAATTAATGCCATTCCATGAGCAAATGGAATCCGGTAGTTCTGATCAAAATCAATGTATGTTAGCGGATCTCCTAGCACATAACCCTGTTATTGGTCATCGAGTTAACAACTTTGAATTTCTAAATGCAAGAAAAAATAATATATATATTTAACATAAAAAGAAAAAAAATAATTATGAACCTGTAGATTTATCTGAGGTCTACAGCATATATAATTTCCTGCATGGTAGAGTATATAGACTATATAAAGTGGGGAAAAGGAGTTTATCAAGAAAGAATATCTAAAAGCAAAATATACCTTCAGAGATTTCTTGAACAATTGCCGGAACAACCTTACCAGAATAAGAATTTCCACATACATAGAAAGGATTGGAAACAAAATCTGGATGCTTGCCTAGCCACTGCATTACATACATAACAACCAAAAGAATGATTTTTATTTGTTTTTTTTTAGTTCTTTCTATGCATAAAAACAAATCGTGCATCAAGAGACAATTTACTTTTTTTTCTTCTAATTTTTACCTTTTGAAGAAACTCATGAACAGACTTAGCTGCTCCTGTGTCACTTGGTATATCAACAAGTGGAGTTCTTGAGTAGGAGAAACCAGTCCCAACAGGCTGATCTAAATATATTATGCTTGCCACCTGAGAACCAATAGATTAACAAAAAAANAAAAAAAAAAAAAAAAAAAAAAAAAAAAAAAAAAAAAAAAAAAAAAGAGACTTCGTGAAACGTTACTTATTTTGTAGTACCTTTGTCCATGAGTATGTAGTAGAAACCAAGGAAGGGATGCCTCCGTTGTAACCATCCGTCTTGATAGCCAGGGGCCCTGCGATTTAAACTAACGTTTAATGAATTTTCTTTTCAAGAAAGATAGAAGAAGTAATACATATATATATGAGAAATTTACCATTCTCCATAAAAAAACCATTGAGAGAAGAACAACCAGGTCCTCCACTTAACCAGAGTAGAAGAGGGTCTTCTTCTGGATTCCTCTCAGATTTGATGAAGTAGTAAAATAGTTGAACTTCCTCTGCCTCACCAACACCAGTGTATCTATATATGAATAATAAGTAAAGTAATTTGAAAATATCCGGCTTAGTAACTAACTCACAACATGCGGTTTAGTTAAAACAAATGATTAATCGAGGAGATAAGATGAAGATACAACAGACCCGGTTTCAAGCTCGAAAGGAAGTGGACCTTCAAAACCGGGAAGAGACCTGATGATAGAGGCTGAATCAACATGGTGAGTCAAGACAAGTAGAAGCAGGACTAACTTCAGGTACTCTTTACACATTCTATTTTTTTTATTTGGTGAATGAGAGTGAACTATAAAAATTTGGGACAAAAGATGGTCTTTATAACAGACAGATAAATGAGGTAGGTTATCTACCTTGGCAGCTTTGCGCGTGGAGCTCCATAGTCTCACGCCACGCGAGACCGTCTTATTTCCTATCCGTCTGCAAGCGTAAGCTCTCCTTCCTTTCTTGAGGTGTTTTTTTTCGTGTTGCCTTGGGTCTTTGTAATTTGCTCTGTTTCTTCTTTTCTTGTATTAAGTTGTTCAACAACAACATTGTACTCTTCAATGAAAACAAACAGAGTTCTTTAAACTTGTAGAGAGACTTAGGGCGTAAGGCAACAAAATACATTTTGGGAAGACGAAGTGGTCAAATATGGAAGATAGAATTATGATGGATTATCTGTAAAAATTGTGGTCTTCTTGCATAATTTGGCTTATTATACACACCTAACCCATGTATATGTATGCCCTATGGCACTTGTATGCTCAACTTATAATAAAGACGAACCACCCACTTGAAAGACCATACTAAGGATAAAATCTAAATTGGGAAAGTTTGATTGTTCACAATATTTTTATATCATGCAACGTTTTAAATGCGTTTTGAGAGAGTTTCTTTTTCTACTTTCTTAGATTTACCAGTTAAAAAATGATTTCATCTCCAGGGAATTGCCAAATATAGACCAAAACATTGTTTTTTTCTAGGGGAGTAGACCACAACATGAATCAATTGCAAAACTAACCTCTTGTACAGTAAAAAGGGACCCCACACCTCCTTATGAACAAACAAAAAAACGCATGTCTTGATTACGATTTTAACCTCCA
>OVBJ01000867.1:0-39711 GCA_900406535.1 Noccaea bulbosa | reverse complement strand
CATGTCAATTTTTAATTCGCCAAGTGACTTGTGCTTTAGTATATAAAGGATATCAGATTTCAAAATATTAGTTTTGCCTAATAAAATTTATTTTAAAAAAAAAACAAATTTGCATCTGAAAATATAATATTGAGTATTCACAATCAAGATTTAATTTTTTAAACATCATTGCGTACACTTTTAATTACACTGATATTAAATTTTTTTTAATGACGTCCACTGATATTAAATTATTAATATCATTTGTGGAATAAACGACAAATATTGGCTCGATTTGGTAGCAGCGCAATAGCTGTAGCTTTCAACTAGGAGAGCGAAGGGATCTCGTATTTCTCACGATAACTCACGGTCCCACGAAAAACCACGAGATGAAAAAACGTAGATATCGAGACCACGTCATTCCCCCTGACAAGGTAACAACATGTGGCGGACGCCAGTGAGCTCTGCTCAATCCAGTGCAATTCCATTTCTCGAATCCGCGTGACTTACGGGTAATAATCCCCTACGTTGCAGCCCACCTTTTTTATCTCGGAAAACCACTTAAGAACCCGACACGTGTTAGAACAAACCAGAGGAAAAAAGAGTGCTTGGATCCCACGTCTGCCTTCTGGTGGGCTAAAGAGCATCTGATAAAACCAAGCAAAGAGATCAGACCAAAACAGTGAATTCCAACGAGGTTATCAGCTTATGTAATAAGGAGTGCGCTTATCATAGATAAGCAGCACAACTTATCAACCTACAGTCTGTGTGACAAAACGCATCGAAGAAAGTGGAGAACAAGTCGTACTTTTTTCTTTTTCTTTTATGGAGAAAAAACATAAAAATATAAATTGAATTTTCTATCTCTTTCTCTGGGGTCAGCTTTTTTCTTCTTTTTCGTTGTTGCGACGCGAGGAAATGGAGAACCAGAAACCCTAGGAAACCCATTCCAACTACGACTAAATCGATTTGAGAAACTTTGACCTACCCTTCTTTCACCAAATCCCAGATCCCCAAATTTCCAATTTTCTCTCGAATTTCTTTTTTTTTTTTTCTTTACAGTCGTAGGAAATGTCGTCTCTGAGCAGAGAGTTAGTGTTCTTAATCCTTCAGTTCTTAGATGAGGAGAAGTTCAAGGAATCTGTTCACAAGTAAGTTGTGCTTTTTTTTTTTTTTTGTTCTTGTTTGGGGTTAGATTTGTGGTTTATCTGGTTTGGATAATCTGAATTTGGTTGATGCGTGTTAGGCTAGAGCAGGAATCTGGGTTCTTCTTCAATATAAAGTATTTCGAAGAGAAAGCTCTCGCTGGAGAGTGGGATGAAGTGGAGAAGTATCTTTCAGGCTTCACTAAAGTCGATGATAATCGATACTCTATGAAAATTTTCTTTGAGATCAGGAAGCAAAAGTATCTCGAAGCTCTAGATCGGTAATTACTTTTTTCCCTAAATTTTGCTCAAATGTATTAAATCTGGTTGTTTTTGGTTGATGATGATACATTTGTGTAATCTATACAGAAATGACAGAGCAAAAGCTGTAGAAATATTAGCCAAAGACTTGAAAGTTTTTGCGACGTTTAACGAGGAACTCTACAAGGAGATCACTCAGCTTCTGACTCTGGAGAATTTCAGGTAATTTGTTTTGATATGGTTGAAATTTTTCGAAAGGCAGACACCTTTAGAGCTGAAGATTGTGTTTATTAATTTGCAATTAGGGAGAATGAGCAATTGTCGAAGTATGGTGATACGAAATCAGCCAGGACAATAATGTATACTGAGTTGAAGAAACTGATAGAGGCAAATCCTCTGTTTCGAGAGAAGCTAGCCTTCCCCAGTTTCAAGGCTTCACGCCTGAGAACTTTGATCAATCAAAGGTTAAACTAAGATCCGACTTTACATTTTGTCTCTTGTTCTGTTTGTCTCGAAAAAGATGAATTGAGTGTTTGTTCCCTTTTATTGCAGCTTGAACTGGCAGCACCAGCTGTGTAAGAATCCGAGGCCTAATCCTGACATCAAAACATTGTTCTTGGATCACTCTTGCTCAGCGGCAAACGGTGCTCGTGAGCTCACTCCTGTGAATCTTCCGGTTGCCGCTGTTGCAAGACCTTCAAACTTTGTTCCTCTTGGAGTACATGGTGGAGTAGGATCACTTACTTACTTCTTCCACATGTTCTATTGTTATGACTTGAATGTTTAGATTTCGAGAGCTGATGAAAACCGTTATATATCTGTGCAGCCTTTTCAACCAAGTGCTGCTCCTCCTCCTAACGCCAGCGCTTTAGCTGGATGGATGGCAAACCCGAATCCTTCTTCATCAGTTCCATCTGGTGTCGTGGCTGCTTCCCCTTTTCCTATGCAGCCAAATCAAGGTAGATTTCATGTGCCAACAAGTGTTTTTTGGTTTTCTTTATTTGACTGTCATATTGGAAGATTTGTCAATGGGGAACTGATCTTAAGACCTGAAAATCCTGTTACTGTATTTCGTCACAGGAGTTAATGTGTTGAAACATCCTCGGGCACCGTCCAACTCTCTAGGACTGATGGATTATCAACATGCTGATCACGAGCAACTCATGAAACGTTTACGGTCTGCAGAAACTGCCAACGAGGTAATGGCCTTGCTTTTCTTAGAAAAAAGAAGCTAAAGAAAACTCTTGTTGCTTTGGAATCTGTGTTTTGTTGTTGAGTATATGGCTCTGCTTTTCAAATCGCAGGTAACATATCCTGCACATACTCAACATCCCGCTGCGTCACTTGATGACCTCCCTAGGAATGTTGTGAGTACAATGCGCCAAGGGTCGGTGGTGATAAGCATGGATTTCCACCCTTTGCATCACACTTTGCTCGCTGGTTAGTCTATCGCTACCGTCAAGTGCTTAGTTAGAGTTGAGTTTTTATTTGGCTCTTATTTTAACATGTCTCTTACTTGTAGTTGGTTGTTCAAACGGCGAAGTCACTTTATGGGAAGTTGGATCCAGAGAGAAGATTGTCACAGAGCCTTTCAAGATTTGGAATATGGCTGCTTGCTCTGTAATCTTCCAGGTTGGTCTTTCTTCCTGAAAGTCCATCGTTTTTTTTTTTTTATTACGATAAATTTCCTAGAACATACATGCTTTAACACTAAAAACTAATGCAGCTGCGAGTGATGTATGTTCTGTGAGATGATTTTTTTAGTATTCACCCGGTACATTTTCTCTCCAGGGTACCTTTGTCAAAGAGCCATCAATATCGGTTACTCGTGTAGCTTGGAGCCCAGATGGAAATTATATTGGTATGGTTATATGGAGATTGTTCTCATTACAAAGAAACTGTTGTCGTTTGAATTAGAGACGAAGTTTGAGCTTGTGTATTGTTTTCTGTGTACAGGGGTTTCTTTTACTAAACATCTGATCCATGTATATGTCTACCAAGGCTCGGACCTACGCCAACACCTAGAGGCATGTTATTTTAATCTTTTTCTTTTGTACATTTCTTAGTCTTTGTGGCTTATGTTAGCATGCTAACTAATAAAATATCTGTTTCTGTGTATTAGATTGATGCTCATGTAGGCTGTGTGAATGACTTGGCGTTCGCTCACCCAAACAAGCAAATTTGTGTTGTGACTTGTGGGGATGACAAATTGATTAAGGTATGCAAGTGTTGTGATTCTGAATTCAGGTTTTTAAAAAAAAAAAAAATTCAGTGTCTAGTTATGCAATATTTTAGGTGTGGGAATTGAGCGGGAAGAAGCTTTACACCTTTGAAGGCCACGAGGCACCGGTTTATTCCATTTGCCCTCACCAGAAGGAAAATATTCAGGTACATGCATGAAGCCTCTTTTGTTTATAAAGACCTGAAACCTTTCCCTTTTTCGTTTTCTTGTAATTTATGCTTCTGTTTTTTGTTTACTTTGCAGTTTATATTCTCAACTGCTCTTGATGGTAAGATCAAGGCTTGGCTCTACGATAATGTTGGTTCTCGGGTTGACTACGACGCACCAGGACAATGGTGTACAACAATGCTATACAGTGCCGATGGAAGCAGGTACGCACTTCTTATTCGAATATAAGGTAAAGCTTATAAATAGCTGATATAAGCTCATATCGAAGTAAACATTTGTTGTGATTTCAGATTATTTTCTTGTGGAACGAGTAAAGATGGAGACTCTTTCTTGGTCGAGTGGAACGAGAGCGAAGGTGCGCTGAAGAGGACATATCTAGGCTTTAGGAAGAAATCCGCTGGAGTTGTTCAGTTTGATACGACTCGTAACCGTTTCTTGGCTGTTGGTGAAGACAATCAAGTAAAATTCTGGGACATGGACAATACAAATCTTTTGACAACTGTTGAGGCTGGAGGAGGACTTCCGGTATGAACTTTTCTTGCTCGAGCTATTTCTTTTGGCTCCTTGTATCTGTATGTATTCTCGAGCCTGTTGCTTTACTGATGGTTTGTACCGCTTATATCAGAATCTACCCCGATTGAGGTTCAACAAGGAAGGGAATCTTCTTGCAGTGACTACAGCGGATAGCGGATTCAAGATCCTTGCAAACAGTGATGGTCTGAGAACCTTAAGAGCTTATGAAGCTCGGTCTTTTGAAGCATCTAAAGCATCCATTGAGATGAAGGTTGGAATAATGCCCTATTACGCTATACTGAAACGAGCCTTTTGTCCATTAACTCGAGTGTCAATGTCGGTGATTCAGGTATCCAGCTCCGCAATGGCTTCAGGCATCAGCCCAGCTATCGGTAAAATTGAACACATGGACACAGGCTCTCCTGCAAGGCCAACCCCAATTCCTGTATGTATTTTTTTTGGCTATATATTGTGCTATTTCAATCGAGAAACCTTAATCTATGGACCGGTTCCTTTGCTTGTCATGGGAAAAGTAGAATCTTGGCTTAAATGAAAACTGATATTGGTTTTGTTTTTAAGTAGTTCATAATTTGTTGTGAATACTAATTTTCTTGTTATCTAACTTTGGTGTAATGACGTATGCAGAATGGAATTGAGGCAATGTCAAGAACTATGGAAAAGCCGAGAAACATGGACTCTGTTGATAAGTCTAAACCTTTGGAGCTCACAGAAATTGTTGATCCAACTCAGTGCCGACAAGTGACTATGCCAGATAGCAAGGATTCTGTTAGCAAGGTTTTTTTTCTCGTCTCAGCTTGAAACTTCCCATCAGTTTGTTCTGTTCATTGATAAATTATCTTGGAATAACCTTTTTACTGCTTTGTCAATTTGAAGGTTGCTCGGCTTCTTTATACAAACTCTGGCGTCGGCGTTTTGGCTCTCGGAGCAAATGGTGTCCAAAGACTATGGAAGTGGAGCCGCAATGAGCAAAATCCAACTGGGAAGGCAACCGCTAATGTAACTCCACAGCATTGGCAGCCTAACAGCGGTCTCCTGATGGCGAACGATGTTCCCGAGAATCCTGAAGCAGCTGTGCCGTGTATAGCGCTTTCTAAGAATGACTCATACGTTATGTCAGCTTGCGGTGGAAAGGTTTCCTTATTCAATATGATGACTTTCAAAGTAAGCATCCAGCTGCAATGAGCGAGCCTTGTTTTCTGTAGAAAAATAGGAACATATAGCTAAATGGCCTTTACACACTTTGTTAACAGGTGATGACAACTTTCATGCCACCGCCACCAGCTTCGACGTTCTTGGCGTTTCATCCGCAAGATAATAACATTATTGCAATCGGGATGGAGGACTCGAGTATACATATTTACAACGTCAGGGTAGATGAGGTAACTATTCATTTTTTTCTTACTAATCTTCTGGTGTAATGTAATTTTGCCGATTAACTTACTGAATCTTCAGGTGTAATGTTTACCTTTTTAATTTCTTTAATAAATGGTCAGGTGAAAACAAAGTTGAAAGGTCACCAGAAGCACATAACTGGTCTAGCATTCTCTACTGCACTCAATATTCTCGTCTCTTCTGGTGCTGATGCTCAGGTAATGCAAATATTCTTGTTTTTTGCACACATCTTGGCTCTCTAACTTCACAGACTCATTACTTATCTTTATTTTACAGCTCTTCTTCTGGACCGCTGACTCATGGGAGAAGAAGAAATCTTCAGCGATTCACCTACCACCCGGAAAAGCACCGGTAGGCGACACACGAGTCCAGTTCCACAATGACCAAATCCATATGTTGGTTTCACATGAGACACAGCTCGCCATTTACGATGCTTCAAAGATGGATTGTATTCATAAGGTAATCCTTGAATCCTTGTAATACTGCAAGGCCTATGTTTTTTCTTATTATATTTCTCATTCCTTTTGTTATGTTACATTTTGTGCAGTGGGTGCCGCAAGAAGCTCTGTCTTCGCCCATAACCTCAGCATCTTACTCATGCAACAGCCATTTGGTTTACGCGTCATTCGCCGATGGGAACATTGGAGTATTTGATGCTGAATCCTTGAGACTCCGATGTCGCATTGCTCCATCAGCTTATATGCCTCAACCAACACCAACCAGGTATACACATTTTACAAACTTTCATATTAATCTGACCATTTACTTCTTGAACTAATTGCGGTTTATTATTTCTTAAAATTTCTGTGTTAGTGCACCGATCATTCCACAAGTGATCACAGCTCATCCGCAAGAACCGAATCAATTTGCCGTTGGACTCTCTGATGGTTCAGTTAAAGTGATAGAGCCATCAGAAACTTCTAGAAGATGGGGTGCTGGCGTTGCGGTTGCTGCAGATAAAGCAGGGACCGAGAATGGACGGCCGTCGAGTTCGTCAGCGGCGAATAACTCGAGCTCAGATCAGATTCAAAGGTAAAACTAGTTGCTGTCAGTTAAGTTAGTTGACAGTTTATTTTGGATTGTAAAGTTTGTGATAGCTTCGTGCTGTTTTTGTAAATGGATGGGATTCTTGAAATCAGTTGGCGTAATGACAGTAATTGTTTCTTTTTATTTGTCGGGCGTTATAATTATAACAGTTAAAAAAATGGATTTACATTTGAATGTAGCTTTTAATGTAATGGGATTTGTCAAAAATCTTGAGTCAAACGTTTATTGAGGCGATTGAACAATTCATAATATATGGATTTTTATTAATATTTTGAACTACTAGAAAATGAAATGAATAATATTTTATCTGATTTATGGACCAAAAATGAACAGTTTATCTTAAATATTGTTCTAAACCAGATTACGTTGACCAAAGACGATTGATCAAAATATTTGAACCATTCTTTATAGATAAGGAAAGGGAGTGACGTACAGAGTTTACAGTTTAAGGTTTAGAACTTGTAATCATTTATAATAAGGTCAAAATCTGATTGGATAAACAAAAATTTGGTAAAAGACAAAAATACTTAAGAAGAAGCCATTAGTTTTCTCTTTTTCTTCTGTTCCCTTCGCTGATCACGCCGACCTGGAAAATGCAGAGAGCAAGATCGTAAACATCTGTTTAAGTTACAACTTGATACATTCCTGAGAACAATTATAAACAAACACATCAACAAAACACAAGTTCTTAGATCACACTTATGTATATATTACCTATTTTCTCTTCCTTTTTTTTCTTCCTCAAAGTCGCTATATCGCGCCGCTTATCTGCACTCTGACCTTTCATGTTCATCACCTGAACAAAGCAAAAACATCATTAATGAGATATATATGGTCTTGCAAAACTGGGAATCTAATTCACACTGTTCACAGGAGAACTAAGAAAGATCGATCCTTGAAGAAACATTATCCAAAAAGGTCAAGCAGAAAATGTGATTTGAAATGAATTGAGGATATGGGAGAGAGTAAACGAAAACGAAGTACCTCGTTGCCAGCATCACGGAGGGCTTGAAGAGGTTCGATGCAATTCTGGGAAACGACAACAAGCTTTCTTCTCTTTTTATCTCCACCAGTTTGCAATTGTTGTTGCTTTTGACTGGCTAACTCTGTTAACTGATTCTGCAATTGTGGCGTCACACCACGCTGAGACAAAAAAAAACAAACAAACAATATCTCGTAAATCTCCTGTGCAGCAACATCTCTGTTTTGAAGAGAGCTAAAGAAAGATAAATTTACCCCAGCAAAGTAACGGCCTGAGAATTTCTTGGGCTGCATCGGACGTGATAAGAGCGAGCTAAGTTCCTGCGTATTGAACCAGATTTCAAGATTTAACTCGTGAAAAAAGGGATACTAGTATTTTTCATGGTTCAGGAGAATTTTTCTTCATAGTAGTAAAGTTACCAACCTTCTTTAGCTTTTCAACTTGTGCTGAGGTCGCTTTTCTCTGCCTAACATTGTCTACTCTTTCCTCTTCACTTTCGTCGTCGTCCAATTCAAGTTCCATCAATTCAGCATGTTTTTCAAGCCAGGTCCTCTCCACTTTTTCCTGATAGCAGACACCAATGATAGATTAAGTACGCAAGAGTTGAAAGTTAAGTACGCAAGGGAAAGAGTTACAGAAAAGCATTCAGATGAAAGCAGTGAGTCTGAAGTGCTACGAACACCCTGGTGGTATCACAACAATACCATAAAGATATAAGTACATTCAGCATATGGATGGAGGAAATACCCGCGAGCCTTTCCTCTCAATCTGGTCTATCTGACGTGCTAGAGATAATCGTTTCTTCACAGCTGGCATATAAGAGCTATCCAAAGGGAATACCTTTACGCTTTCCTGTAAGCACAAACAAAGGAACCTTCAGCACAAAAGTGGCAAATCTGAAGTAAGAAACCTACGTTAGCAATTACACACCTCAGTGTTTTCTTTATGAAAAACTAACTTTTTGAGGATATCTAAAATTTGGTTTGGGAGTGAATATACATACCTTAGAGAATGACTTGCACAAAGTGTAAAACTTTGATGTGTCATTTGGCGCAATCAAAGCTATGGTGCATCCATCTGCAAATGCTCTAGCAGTCCTCCCACTTCTATGTACGTATACCTATATGGATACAAAGGGTAAGAGCTTGTAGAAACCTTATCAAAGAGAAACTAAAAAACTAGTCAGTCTAGCTTACTTCTGCTGAATGTGGAAGTTGGTAGTGAATAATAGTTCGGACATTCTTAATATCAATTCCCCTTGCTGCAACATCTGTTGCTATGAGTATCCCATTTTCGCTTGCACGGAAGCGGTCGATTGCCTGTGACAAATTAAAGAGTGGAAAGGCAGAAATGATAAGTAACAAAGTGATACTTGAGTGTTTCGGCAAAACAGCAAAAGAAAGTTGGACCTTCAACCGAGCTTGCTGCTTCATATCTCCGTTGAGTTGGCAAACATCTAATCCAAGAATTTTTAAAAGCGCACATAGATGCCGCAAAGCTGCCACTGATGTACAGAATACAATTGTCCTCCCTCGTCCATGGACGCTCAGAATATAATACAAGTAAGCATCTTTATCGTCCTCTTCGCACCTGTAGTTTGTTATAAGATATCAATACTAAGAATACCGAGACAGACCAAGAAGCTGAGTACCATCAAAGATTGCTGGATGTTTTGCAAGCAAATATGAGAAGAAGCACGGTGTCCTCCAAGCAATAAAATCTTAACAAATAAACACTCAAATTTAAAACTTCAGAGGGAACACAGGCAAAATATAGTACTTACTTAACAAAAGATTCTTCAATCTTTGGTGCCAAAATAGATGCAGTTGTCAGATCAACGATGGCAACACTATCTCTCATTCCAGCTCGTTCAGATAAAACCTCAATAGAATTTAATTCACCGGACGGTGACTGCTTTGACTTCGAGGAGCTACGCTTTAGCTTTTTACGGAAGTCCGAAGACAATGCTATGGTAGCTGAGAAAACAAATGTCTGTCTTTTCTTCTTTGGTGCGTCGGAAACTGTGTCAGTTTGCATTTGCCCTTCATTTGGTCTATCTGTCACTGGAAGCAAGTCGATTATAGACTGCAGCTCACGGAAATGCCCACTTTCAACCATGCGATCAGCCTCATCCAACACAAAGAAAGACAAGCAATGCAGCTGCCAAAGAGGATAATAAAAATACAACCATTTAGAGAGTCTCGCTTTATTAGCTTAATACTGATTATAATAAGAATAAACCCAGTAACTACACCAGAATCGGTTAATGTAGGAGCAAGATACAAAATTAAAGAAGCATATGATTCTTTGCATTACATACCTCTACAAGATGCGTTTCTCCAGCCGACATAAGTTCCCATAACCTTCCTGGAGTTCCAACAACTATTTCTGGTTTTCCTTTCAGAAGTCTTTCCTGCTTCGCTGATGACATCCCACCAACAATAGGAACGACCTGAACTCCGAGATTATTGGCAGCATTCTTAAGATGATCAGTCACCTGGACCAAAAAAAAGAGAAAAGTTGGATTTGTATTTCAGTGCTTATGCCCGCACCCACAAGTAAACAAAGAATCAATGTGGAGATAGCAGTAAAGGATACCTGTAGAGCAAGTTCCCTAGTTGGAGTGATGATAAGAGCTCGTAAAAAGCCATCTGCAGGATCTTTAGGTGCTTCCTCTCCATCCAATGCATACATTTTACTAACCTTTTCACGTTCATCTAATAGACGTTGCAGTATGGGCAACCCAAAAGCAAGCGTCTTTCCAGACCCTGTCTCCGCAGCACCAATAACATCCTGTGGTCCAAATATGAACCACATATCAGTAAAATGTAGGTTATTGATAGAAAATAAAGCGGGTCATCTAACCTTTCCCTGAAATGCTGCGACGGAAAAACAAGCCTTCTGGATTTCTGTCGGCTCCTTGAATCCGAGGTGGTATATTGATTTCATGAGCAATGGGTGAAGTCTCATCAAACTCCATGCACTAAATTCTGGGGAAATCTCTTCTTTGCCATCTAGATCCTCTACTTCGTTATCCTCATCACAGCTAACAGCTACAAATGAAGATATATCATTATAATGAGACTTAAAGGTGTAGTGACTAGCATTTGGTGACGGAACAAGAAACAGTAACAGGAGATGTAGAATATAAAACGAGAGAATATAGTTGAGCTTTAAAATGGTCAGATGGATGCAAGTCAATTGTTAAGATCTAAAATGGAGCTAATTCGTTGGAAATAGATGTTAAACAAATCAAATCTATCCGCCACAGAGTTGTACTATATGATACCAGTGAGAGACCATCAACATACTACGGTATTCTTTTCCAAATCTGAATGATTATATCTTTAGCACCAAAAAGCAAACAAAAGTGTATATGAAACACTAACCAGCACAAGAGTCCTGATCCTTTTCGGTCTCCATAGCCTTCTTCTTCTTATTCTTCTTCTTCTTCTTATACTCCTTCTCCTTCTTGTTCTTTTTAGCTTTCTTCTCCCTTTTCCTCTGACTCTCCAAATCATCCTCGCATTTCTTTTCTTCTCCTGCTTCTTCTATTTCTCCATCTTCTTCTTGTCCATCTGCTTCTTCTTCGTCTTCTTTGTCTTGTCCGCCTTGGATTATCTCATCTACAGCCTCTTCGTTACCATCATTGTTTTCTCGAGCTTGATTCTTCGACTTCTCTGTTTTTCCACTTTCAGTCGTAGGAAGAGCCGTCAGATTGTAATCAGCTTCATCAATTTCTTCAAGTGAAAGAAAACCTGCCCCAAGACAAAAATACAAAATTTCACGACTTTCAGTGAGCTAACAATTAGGAAGCAATGACTCTGGACACGAATTTGAGATAGCTGTTTTAATTTCAAGCAAAGCTACCTAAAAAATATGAAGAAGACATCCAAAATCATTTACAGAGGGAAAAAGCACAAAATTATACCTCCGTCCAGCTCAGCTGAACCTGCAAAGAGAGTGGAGAAGGTTTCGCCGTCGTCGTCTTCTCCGATTGGTATAGAAGTGTTCCACGGAAGTGAATCCATGCGTTCGACCTCCTCCTCCCGCTTTCTCTTATGATTTCTCTTGATTTTCTTCTTTTTCGCCACCGAGGAAGATTCTCCGCCGCGGGAAGCCATGATAGCCGCTGATCTACGCTCGGGACTTCTCCAAAGGTTTAAAAGAGCTTTGACAATCTTTGGCGTCTCGTTGGCAGAACTCTGAAGAAAAGTTAAAACTTTGATAAACCCTAAAATCAGGATTCAGAACGATGATGTAGTATAATTAAACCGTAGTTCGGTTAACTCGAATTAATTTAAACCGAATACTTGGACCGATTCGAGTAAACCTGCAACATGAAAATAGCAGTTACGATTTGTTGAGATGGCGCGTTTTATTTTATTTTTGCCTAGAAAATAGTAGGGATGAAACACATGACATGTCAAATACCCTTGGTTGGGCCTTTTGCCCATTAGATTTCTTTGTGCAAAAACCCAATTTATTTAATTTTTAGTACTAGTTGCGCGGTGCAGTAGGTCACATGTCCATCGGTGATCTCTTACCAAATTAATAAAAATCTCTTAGTATTAAAGAAAAAAAAATGACACAAGCAGAACGAGAAGGAAGACGTCCCTTATTTCAGAAACTTTCAAACAGTTTTTAGAGACTCCCATGAAATATGTTAGTTTTCTAATGGTTTCATTTAAAAATATAATAATAATTTTCTTACTAAAATTATATTAATAAAATAGATTTAACTTACTTTAAAAGTGGATATGGTTTTTGTTTTCATCAAGAAAAAAATAGTTTAAACAATAAAATTTTCACTTATCAAAGTAGTAGATAATAAAATTCTAACAATGAAATGCATAATATTAAATATCACATCCTAACTTTCAACTGTAATTATTAAGACTATAGATATGATGGCATGTGTTAGTTTTCTAATGGTTTCATTTAAAAAAAATAAAAAAATTATTACTAAAATTATATTAATAAAATATGTTTAATATACTATTTTAACATACTTTAAAAGTGACGGTTTTTGTTTTCATCAAGAAAAAAATAGTTTAAACAATAAAATTTTCACTTGTCGAAGTAGTAGATAATAAAATTTTAACAATGCATAACATTAGATATCACATCCTAACTTTCAACCGTGATTATTAAGATTATAGATGTGATATTAGTTATAATATTAATTCCAGTTTGTGTGTGATCATCACTAAAATTACTAATAATATTGCAATTAATATAACAAGATTAAGTTACCCAACTTATTTTAATATGTCATTTTATTTTGTTATTATATCTTACATTTTTTCGGATGATAAATAACCGGAATATGCAAACCCGAACCATAACCAAAAAATATTGGATAAATTTTGGTTTTCTATACTTAGACTCGAACATTCCTGAACTTGAATAAACCGACCCGATATTGAACCTAAATTCAGAACTATATGGGTATAGAGATCAACTATCCGATAGATCCATATCCAATTGATACTTATCCAAACCTGATCCAATCACATGCAAGTCTATAAAAGAGCATGTGAACCGATCAATTAACATATTATATTTATGGTTTGACTAAACCATTATCTAATTTATTTTAAGTTATAGTACAAATTCGCGTCTATTATCTAAATAATTCGTGTCTAACTTTTTTGTTTTCTGAATCATTAATTTATTTTAAGTTATTATTCTTGTATTTATATAATTTTTTAAAAAAATTATATCCAAATATTATTAAAATATATTTTTATAGATGTCATTGTTGTTCGTTTCTTTCAAGAACATTCTTCTATTTCGTTGAAAAAAAAATATATATATTGAAACTGAACTATTTCATGTAACCGATATTATTGCACGCTTTTAGCTGTCATTATTCTTAAAGTGGTTACTGACTAGTATTACTGTATTAGCAATTTAGCATGCAATTGGGAGCCCTGATTACTGACTACTCTCTCTTCCATATTATAAGATATTTTAGAGTTTTTTACATAAATTAAGAAATATTTATTATTTAACACTTAATACATATTTTTTATCCAAATTACTTTTTAATAAACATTAACCAATAGAAATTCAAAAATTTACTTATTTTTAATTAATAAGTCTTGAAATTTATAATTTGTTATCATTAATTAACAAAAAAGTATCTTAAATATTTTAAAACATCATATAGTATTATGAAACAAGAAAAAAAACTTAAATATCATATATTCTATAATGGAGGGAGTACTAATTAGTGGTAATTAAAAAAAGCTGAACTGTTTTGAGTTCTGGATTGATTTTTTTCAAGTTTTCTCAAAAACCAGCAATTATCATGGTACTGACAGATAGAGTGGCAGTAATTTATGGCTCTGCAAATATCATAAATTCTTCTCGCGTAACTTGAAACAATGTGTTTCAAATTTCAACACTATGTGTCAAAGATCACATGTTTTTGTTTCTCAAAAATAAAAAACATGAGTGTATAAAATGTGATCACAAAGAATAAAACAAAAACTTGAAAAATAACGTAAATGTGAAAACTAAGGAGTGGGGTCTCCACCGCAACCACAAAAGGGATCCGAAGAATTCCCAACAGAACCCAACATATCTAGCTAATCTATTAAGGCTATCTTTCTCTCGCTCCCTTTCTTCGAATACTTCGATTTATATAAGGAACTATGTTCTATTTTGGCTAGGAGTTAGTAAGGCTTTTTATCGTGTGGTCGAATATCGTAGTCATCTTTAAATCAGTTGAACTAACTAGGTTTTTAATTAGTTTGGTTGACCAAATTTATATTATGTTTATTTCGGTTTGTCAAACCTCTTTAGATTGACGAACTGATTATGTTCAAATCTTTTAATTTGCGATTTCGGTTATGGTCTATTACTCTATTGTAGCAAACGTCTTATATGATAAAATCGTCAAAGTAATGTACTTTTTTCTATCAAGAATCATATATGGCTTAATACAGTGAAGTCGGGGACAAGTCGTGGGAAACATTACAGGGCTACATTGTTGTTTTGAAATTTAGACAGCTAAAACTACGTCCAATAAGGCAAAAAGGATGATAAAATTGGGAGAAAATTATAAATTACTAATGAGTAATACTAAAATACTAGCTGGAACTTATTGATCACGGGAAACCACCTGGCATTATTATAGTGGACACACGACTTAAATTAAAAGGATAATCATTTTGTTTCTTAGATATTGACATAAGTATAACACGACATAAGTACATGACCCGCCTCGTTCATAAGATTCCAACAAATATGAAAGAGACCATGTAACTAATTACAAATTGATAACGTATATATATATACTAATATTAAGAAGCTACTGAACTTAAACTTTCAGCTCTACGAGGTTTAATTTGTAATCACTTAATAACGTAAACGTCAAGACCATGATTACTCACATGTGAAGATTCTCTATACGTTTTATAATTAGATATCTAAAAAGTTTCAAAGGTGTTTCAAATAAAAACCAATCAAGAAAATAAAAACAAATCACAATTTCCTATTGAAAAAAAAAAAGTCAGAATTTCATTAAAATGACATATAATTATAACTGCTGAAACGTTATACAAATTTACTAAAAATATACCATAGATTTCGCCCTTTCGGCCTTTCATGATATTGATCTTAATCATTAGCGAATCTTACAACAGTGTTTTATAGTCAACAGGAAATCAAATCATATCTTAGTAATTTCCACAATCATATGCAATTAACTGAATTCTCCTCATTAATTATGTCTTCCCCATTGCAAGACTTCGATTCTGTACAAATGTATTCAAAATAAATTAGAAAATAGTTGGTGCTAAAATTCAAATGTGTGGAAGCAGCCTTATCAGCATATGTGGTTATGGAAAATGTTCTGTCAAAGCCAGGCTGGCACTTCCCCCCGATGATTGCTTGTGGGCCCCGTTGTCTTCACTGTCTTAAGCACATGCGCTTCAGCTTACGTGTCCTCTTCGCATTTACAGTTGGTCGTATTATTGTCACATTTTAAAATACTACTGTACTAATCAATCCTACCTGTTCTTCTTCTTTTTTTATATGTAGTAGACTAGTAGTATAAAACAAAATTTTGATTACTCTTAAGCCCACATCTCACATTTTCGAAAAAAAAATAAGTTTCGAGTATTGTCAGGAAATAGATAAATAAAGAGTTGCGTGAGTAATTAAAAAAAACTAGCTAAACAAAGTTTGGTAGTAAATAAGTACGACGTCGTAATAAGCCAGCAATGCCTACCTCATATCGGCCGGTTGAAAAATTCTCAGATGCAATTAACAGATATATTAATCACTCACTTTGGGTAAAAAATAAGACAGTCTAATCACTTTTGTTTATAACAGTTATTCCAAACGGCTGCTTGCTCAAATCAAAACAGACCACATGAACTCCATGTGTCATTTGAACACATCATATACTTCCTCTTCTCCCCTCTTGACTCTCTTTATCTTACTAGTTAAATCAAAATATGATATCTTGTTTTTGTTGACATATCAATATAATATTTAGTTTTCGTTATCGTTAATCAGTCAATTTATCAGTATATTTAAATCTTCACATACATATAATATACAATCGTCCGTAATAATTAATTTTAGATTCTTATAATTTTATAATTGTGTAGCCAGTAGCCAGTGCAATATGGAGCTTGCTAAGACAAAATCAGTATTCAGTAGCGGTACACTGGTACTGGTACAAACAAATATAAGCAATGGATCAAATTAGTTTTAAAAATCTTTGGTGTGACAAAAATGGATACATAATTTTTTATGATAAAAATGGATTAAATTTCAAAAGAAAAATGGTTCAATTTTTTTTTTAACTCAAAAATCCAATTTTTAAAGCCAAAATTAAAAACTTAAATCCACAAATATAAACCTTAAACCTCCAAAAAACTAAATCATAAACCCAAAAATTTAAACCTTAATTTGGAAAATATAACCTAAATAAAAAATTAGTCAATTTTGTATTTTTTCTTTTTTTTTTCAATTTTAGAATATTTCCTAATTTCTCAACTAATTTTTTAGACTTTTAGTTATTGATAATATGTAGAGTAGTCGTGACGTCGTGTCGGCGATACATGTTTGCTTCGGCCGCTAAAGACAAAAACGTAGACAAATTGATGAATTTACTTGAGTAATTTAGTTAAATTATAACAGTTACGGACAAAATCAGAGACAAACTTAACTACAAAGATAAAAGTTATTAAAAAAATACGGACTATTACAACACAAATGGATCATTTACTGGATTATACTACTGCTCCTTTGAACGTTTGATTTTTTTTTGGTAAATTGAACGTTTGAATTAGTTGAACCACACACACACACAAAAAAAAAGAAAAAAAAAAGAAAGAAAGAAGAAGTCAAATTAGCCATTAGAGGTGTTTTTCTAGACCAACTTTATTTTTAGCGATATGCTTTAAAAAAAAAGCCATATCTTAGTTTGAATTTGGACATTCTAAATTACAGCAGTGACTTACTGATGTCTCTCGTTATCGGCAGAAGATCAGAAGTGAATTTACACTGTCTGGTCCATTTATGTAAAATTAATGTTACTATTCAGATCAAACATATGAAATAATAATGATGATAATCATGATAATCATTAATATTAATAGCAGTACCAACAAACAGTAAGTTAAACAAATAATAACATGTACTTGCTTCGGACTCTCTTGCTTCCTCTCTTCATCTCCCCCTCTGCTTATTTTTTTTTTCTTTTCTTTCTGTCCCCGCGACTTTTCTCCTTCCTCAGGAACTTGAGTTTCTGAGTTCATGAAGATGCCAGTAAGTACGTTTCTCCCTTTTTTTTTATTTTTTTTTTATTATTGAAACTTTTGTTTTTGTTCTTATGGTTTTTCCTTGATTGCCGTCTGCAATTCCAAAGTATGAAAACTTTGTAGACGAATTCTGTTATTGAATTATATGATGCACTCACTAGTTTCGGTGAATCTCTCTTGTTTTTTTTTTTGTTTCTTCAGCTCTGGTAATAAGAATCATATGAAATCGATATATATTCCCTCAGTTCTGTGTTATTTGTTTGTAAATTGTAATTAGACCCCAAATCTGGAAATCTCTCTAGATAATTTGATATTTTCCTCTGTTTTATATATACACTTATGGGTTCTATTGATATCTTCTCCGATCTTTATGTTAATGATTTCGGATTGATGCTTTGATTACGCCGATGCTTCTGTTTGGTTTTCACAGTTTATGATCTTTCAAAGATTTGCTTTGATTACGCCGAGAGAGAGAGAATAAAATTCAGATTTCCCGGAATTTTAACCGAAAATCCATCCAGATGATGTTTTCTATTTTTGTCGGAATTTCCAATGTTTGACACCAGACAGGACATAATTCATAACACAAACTTAATTTTCCAGTAATTTTGTGTTAGCTTTCCCGGAGTTTTCTCTACAGAAAACGGAAAATAACTCTCCCGAAACGTTTTATTTGTTTCCCCTTATACACATATATTTCTCGTTAGTCATCATATAAATATAATAACATCCAAGTTTTGCTAACGTCATTTGACAAATTTCATCTTTTGCGAATTATAAATCTGAAGCTGTAATGCAGGTGGCGTTGGTGTGGCTACTGGCATTCACCAACCTATTATCATTGTTCAGAGGAGATATCAACAATGCCATATGCACAGAGACTTTCAAGCTAGACCCGAGACCTCACAGCGTCTCGATCCTCGAATTCGGAGCCGTCGGAGATGGGAAGTCGCTGAACACGCTTGCTTTCCAAAACGCAATCTTCTACCTCAAGTCCTTTGCCGATAAAGGCGGTGCTCAGCTTTATGTTCCCCCAGGGAAATGGCTCACCGGGAGCATCAATCTCACTAGCCATCTCACTCTCTTCTTGGAGAAAGGAGCCACCATTCTTGCTTCGCCGGTATCTATCATCACTCACTTGTACCCCCTTCTTGCAAGATTTTTGTGTTTAGCTATTGGTTAAAAAAGCTGTGTGGTTTCTCTTTGCTGCTAGGATCCATCGCATTGGGACGTTGTTAGTCCTCTACCGTCATACGGTCGCGGAGTGGAACTTCCCGGGAAGCGGTACAGGAGTTTGATCAACGGAGACGATCTACAAGACGTAGTCATCACCGGTAACAACAAATAAGCTCATTACCTGACTTTTTGTGACAATGAATNTGTTAAAAAGAATGAGATTTAAATAGAAAACTGGTTTTATTTTTTTTTTTTTTTTGGCAGGCGATAACGGGACATTTGACGGTCAAGGTGCGGTCTGGTGGGAGTGGCTCGAGTCGGGGTCGTTAAACTATAGCCGACCTCATATCATCGAATTCGTCTCTTCCAAAAACATCCTTATATCCAATCTAACCTTCTTAAACGCACCGGCGGTCAACATTCACCCTGTTTATTGCAGCCATGTTCATGTCCGTCAAGTTTTGATCGAAACGTCTGTAGATTCTCCGTACGTCATCGGAGTTGTCCCTGGTAAAACAAAACTTCAAAAATTCCCGCATTAGTCTCAAATTGAATCATATATTAAGAAAAAAGTGTTCTTGTTTTAAGTGTTTTTTTTTTTCTTTTTTCTTTTTAAATGTTTCTCAGATTCATCGGACAATGTTTGTATTGAGGACTCAACGATCAACGTAGGCCACGATGCGATCTCTCTTAAGAGTGGTTGGGACCAATACGGCATAAGCTACGGCCGTCCAACCACCGCTGTTCATATTCGGAATCTCAGCTTAAAATCTCCCACCGGCGCCGGGATCTCCTTTGGGAGCGAGATGTCAGGCGGAATCTCCGACGTGACCGTCGAGCTTCTCGCCATACACAGCTCACTCGTCGGCGTCTCCTTCAGAACCGCCAGAGGCAGGGGAGGGTATATCCGTAATATCACAATCTCTGACGTCGATCTCGCCGGCGTAGGCACGGCCATCGTCGCCGACGGACACGCCGGGTCGCATGCGGATGATAAATTCGACCGGGACGCGCTCCCGGTCGTGACGCACATCATCATGCGGAATTTCACCGGGGAGGATATAGGATTGGCCGGGAATTTCACCGGGATCGGAGAATCTCCGTTCACGTCGATCTGCCTCGCGGATATTCATTTGCAAACGAGCTCGGAAGCTTGGGTGTGCTCAAACGTCTCTGGTTTCTCAGACGACGTATCGCCGGAGCCTTGTGCAGAGCTTACGAGTTCTCCGTCGTCATGCTTCGCCGGTGGTGCGATAAACGGCGGAGATACGGCGGGTCAGTCGTACTACAGTTGGTAATTATAGTAAAGAAGAAGAAGAAGAAGAAGAAGAAGAGCGTGAGGTGGAGTTTGGGTTACGATACGATTGAATTTTCAATTTTTTTTTGTCAATAAGTCATAAAAAAATGTGGTCAAAGGAAGAAAAAAAAAAAATTACGTTTTAAGTGGTGAGTTTCAAGAGAGAGGTTCTGTTGTATTGTCTGTGTACAGCTTCAATTTCTTCATTCATGGTGTAAGAAAATTCATGTTCTTTGTTGTTCTGTCAATCAAGAAGAAAACAAAAGTAAGAAGATTTGACTAATACAAGCACAGTAATTAAGAAGAAGCAAATGCAAGCTTTGTAGGATTTTGCAGATTTTGTAGGATATCTCTCCATTCTCCACACATTTCACGAGTATGCTTACAGTTGGTCGTCCAATATTTAAACATTGAAACTCCATCATGATCTGATACCAACAGTATAGTTCCGAAAACGTTTTTCGTAAGTTGAAACTCCACAAGTCTTCTCAGTTCTCTCTTATGAACATTTTGTTGTGCTCACTCGTAGTTTCTGGTTCTTGATCAGACAAGCATCAAATATGTTCTCTACTTCGTTTTATAAGATATTTTTCGTTCAGATGACCAAAACACAACATTGTTGAGATTGGATCCGCAGAACAAGGAGTCCTTGTAGGAAAATAGGAAGTGAGAGTCAAGTATCTGATAAGCCACGTAGCGGGTACAAGACTACAAGTGTCTAAAGAGAATGAAGACGAGACTGCGAATCTCATATAGAGTTTCAAGAACCTAAGCACGACTGGCTATCAGAATGTGTGATCTATCTTCAAGCTGGCTTTTTGTTCCTTTGCAAAGTCTCTAACCAATCCTTTTCCAACACAACAATTTCCAATTCCCTTAGTTTATCTTCCTTTCTTAATTCCTATTCTATAATAATTCAGACATTGCAAAACCTCGACGCTTGCTTCTGGCATTTCTCTCCTTATAATCTCCTCTCAAGGTACATTGATCCCTTTTGCACATACATATGATATACATACACATACACATGCGTTGGAAACCCGAGAAAAGGATTTAAAGTTATAATATTAGCCAACTCCTAAGCTTAATTACCACTTAAGGTTATACATTGTCATGTTTTTTTTAGAGTAACTAGCTAGTGAGCATATATTTGCTTTGTGTAAGTTAGAGATTTTGTATAGCGGGCGCCTTTTGGATTAGTAAAAAACACAATTGTAGAATATTGTATTTATTCAAGTTTACTATATTATTAATGGATGAGGTATTGAGGTATAGTTTCATACAAAAAGTTATGCGCACATGATTATAGGACACCCAGAAAGAAGATGAATACATAAGTTATGTAACAAAACTCCATTATTTCTTTTTAGTTTTAAACACAACTCTACATTCTATTGGCGCGCTTGAATTTGTATTTATTTAGGTATACAAATTTAGTTTTAAAACCCACATGGATTTTTTTTGGTCAAGTCCAAAAAACCCCACTTGGATTAGTAATGAGGACGAAAAAGGGACAATATTCTATTCGCGCGCGTGAAATATTATCTCTCAAAAATCAAATCCTTTAATTTTCCTCAAAAGCATTCTCACACCAAAAATAAAATACAAAAAGACATTTATTTCAAAAATATTCACACACGGAGATTATGGTTCGTATATCAGCATCATCAAGTTACACTTTTAACGCATTTGATTATCTAATTTGCTGGGTGCATTTTCCAACAAGAACTCCAACAGATGTCAGTCGTTTTATGTAATATTTATAATTGGTATAAAGCTCTCTACTGGTGTGCAACATTTTAGAAATTTTAAAGTTTTTGCATAAAAAGCTGAAACATTTGTGTTCTACAAAACCTTTTTTGTGGTGACATGGACGTATAGACGTATAGGTTATATTTAAAATAGGAATATCAATATAACATGTCTGTATAAACAACAATAAAGTACAATATATACATTAAAAAATGCAAAAAGCTCATCGTAAGAGTAAAAACTTTTTACAGAGAATATACGGTTTCAGCGGGTTCCTTTTCTTGGGACCTTCTCTATTTTAGTTTTTGGGGCAGTTGAAATATATATATATTTTTTTTTCGTTTGAATTATGCAGTTTTGTTTTTACATTTTATCATATGTCATCCTCATCCATAAACAAAAGTAAAAAGAAAACGAATGAAAAGTACTGTATATGACTAATCAACGAGAAAAAACATATTACGTCTAACAATTCACCAAACAAAATTTTACTTCTTAAAGAGCAAGTTAGATCTAAACTAATATCCAAGCTCTCGTAGTCGTGGTAATAAGTTTTTAACGATAAAAGATTAATACTACTTTTTTATTTTTAATCTTTTAGTGTTTTTAAGTTTCCGACTTGCTAGTGTTGCACAGGGAAAACAAATGAAGACACCGATAGATAGGAGAGGTCGATGTAAAAGGTGCGAGTTGCGAGTGATCTTATCCATTTCACGTGGACACGTGTCGTAGTGGGGAAAGCTTCTCAGCAACGTGATATACTTGTTTTTCTTATCATTGAATGCTTTTCAGTTTGAATTATTTCTCTGAAGTTTTCATATTTTTGTTAAAAATCAGTTTGTTTTTTTTTACAAAGGAAGAACACACATATTTCTACATATAGTTAATAGTTTATAAAACATACATTTCCACATATTTACAAATGTTTATTGGTTGAATATTGGATTTCCTTAAAATTAATGAGTTTTTCATCAAAGAAATACGCACTCTATACAGCTAATTCACTTGATATTATCACATTTTAAAGTCTAAGTGCACGGTATATTGATGCATATGAAATGAGTACTTGAAAAACTATCACTAAATTAAAAAGATGAGACATGTCGGCACTACTAAACACATGTTTAAGCAAAGGATACACCAGATTCTTACATCGAGGTTGACAAATTTAGACATTTATAATTAGCCAAGAAAATACAAGGCAAAATAAGTAATTAGCTTATAGAATTAGTTACTGGTTTATGCTGTTTTATAATAAGTCGCATAGTCAAATGTGATTTGTGTTATTCTCTGATAAAGAATAGCTTTCGGGGTACTAGGTCATTGGTGGGTAGCATATGATGTTATTAATCATTCAAATGACCATTTCAATTATTTATTAGTTCATTTAGTATCCAGCGTTTTAATAGATATGCATATACTGTATCTCATATATATACCTTAATAATTTAGAGATTGAAAGTTTTTATTTGCAAGAACAGAGTTTCGTTCAATCAAGATTAAAATATTTAACAACAATATATTAAACAAATCTTTCTTTTCTATTAAAACAGTTTATCTTCTAGGGATACAAGTTGTTTTGACTTAAAACATGAAGATGGCTATGTATATATAGCTTAGCTAAACATGTACGTAATGATAGAAAATGCTTAGGTGTATTTTGGTACCTTAATCATACTCATACATATGCTCGAATGTGCGTCTATAAAAAAAAAAAGAATGTGCGTCGACGTATTATTTTGTTTTATTTAAGGGATGCTTTACATTTGTTTTACCATTTAATTTAATACACGTGGGCCCCATAAGACAGAAGACATGGTTTCTCAATTACAGAAATTTAAAGAGCAATTTAGTAAAGTCCTATAACCTCTCTAAATGAAAATAAGTAAATTTACAATATGCAGACATTTGTTTAGGCAACTTCCTCTTTTTTTGTTTTCTTCAAATTGTTAGCAAATGGATACAAAAATAGAAGATTGGGGAAATAACATTAATGATGAAATTTTGTTAAGGTTGTGTTTAGTGTTTACAACTTTAGATAACGAGTTAATTAATTTTTTTCAGGCATGAGCTGGATCCACGCATTAAGGGTCTTTGGACCCACTTTCTTCCAATTATTTCAATGTCCTCACCCTATATTATCAGTGAGCTGATAGTTAAACCCCTATATTTCACAACTTAACAAAATCACCACGAATGTGAACTAAATTCTGAATCAACAACATCCAATTGTCTCATCAATTACTTAACACCAAAGTTTTTCTATCCATTTAAAAGTGCTTAAAAAAAGTAAAAAAGAGAAAGATCATTTTTAGATCAGTAAATCTATATACACATTTGCACAAATGGCTGAAAAGTTTGAATTATAACCTATCATCAGTAAGATATATTTAATTAGTTTCCAAAATCCAAACATAAATGTGTACAAAGGGAAAGGGATCTAAATTGAAAATTTATATTATCAATGGCTTAAATGTAGAGAAAGGTGAAAAATAAAGGGTATGTCAGCTCTTCATATACAAAAAAGGACATGTATGTAGGTATATAATCATATAAGACCACGATTTTTTTTTGGGTTCATCATCTTTTCAATTTTAATAATTTTCCAGCTTTACTCATTAAAATAACAGAGAAATAGAGCTCTAAGGTGAGACAAGCCATGTCTTCTTCAACTCCCTAAGTCTCATCTCTCCATCTCTCTCTCTGTCTCCACTTTTTATTTTACCCCCAAATTCATATTCACTGTTATCTCCAATTCTTATTCTCAGTTTGATTTTTATTTTGTTTCAACCAAAACTCGAATAAAAATCGCGTCAATTTCCCCTCTTTCTGGGTACATATTCCCTTGCTCAAAGCCTTTTGCCTTTTTTTTTTTTTTTTTTTTTTTTTTTTNACGGAAGAGGACTCGGATCGGCTGGTGGGTCGAGTTCCGGCAGAAATCAAGGCGGTGAGACCGTCGTCGAGATGTTCCCGTCGGGTCTTCGAGTTCTTGTCGTTGACGACGACCCGACTTGTCTCATGATCTTAGAGAGGATGCTCAGGACTTGTCTGTACGAAGGTTCGAATCAAAACAAGATCTTCTCTTTTACTTATCTTTTTTTTTTTGGTTGGTTTAGTTTTAATCTTCCGAGTTTATGGTTTCTTCCCCAATGATGGGTTTTGGTTTTTGGTTTATTGTGGTCCATTCTCGAAAAATTATGTTATTTTGAGGAATAATTATGGTTTTGATATCGGTGGTTGACTAACTTTGCTCTGCCAAAAATAGAAAGAAACGTAGCAATTTTGTTACTTTTTTAAGATTTCACATGTTAATCTCAGTTTCTTGATTTAGATCACACCTTATGATCTGGTGAAAGATCCACATGATTTCTCATTTTGTGAGTCAAACTTCTCAGCAACCTCTAAAAAGTTTAGAAAGAGATCCATTGTACATCCAATAATTTAGGGATTAAAATTCAAATCTGAGTCTCTGATGTTGTTTGCTCTTTGACTAGAGTTTTGGTTAAATTGTCAATTCAATAGATCCTTGTTAGGACTCTTAACAGTTGTATATTTCTCTGATCTGACTCGAGTTTAGTTACAAGTCTTTATTTTTCTTTTCTCCTGTAGATGTCTTTTTAATGTTAATGAAACTCTTGGTTTCTTTGTGAAGTAACGAAATGCAACAGAGCAGAGATGGCATTGTCTCTGCTCCGGAAGAACAAACATGGATTCGATATAGTAATCAGCGATGTTCATATGCCTGACATGGACGGCTTCAAACTCCTTGAACACGTTGGTCTCGAGATGGACTTACCTGTTATCAGTACGTTCTTTTATTCCCTGGAACCCCCCAAAAAAAAAGGTTTGAATCTTTTATCAGTTACTGATTCTTTTTTTTTTTGTTTCTTTTGTGAAAATTGATTCACCTCAGTGATGTCTGCGGATGATTCAAAGAGTGTGGTGCTAAAGGGAGTGACGCACGGTGCGGTTGACTACCTAATCAAACCGGTGCGCATGGAGGCACTCAAGAACATATGGCAGCACGTGGTTCGGAAGAGGAGGAGCGAGTGGAGTGCACCGGAACACTCCGAGAGCATTGAGGACACCGGAGAGAGGCAGCAGCAGCATCATCATCAACAGAAAAGAGCTAACTCAGAGGGTGCGGATGATAACTCGTCCTCGGTCAACGAAGAGAACAACTGGAAGAGCAGCAACTCACGGAAGCGGAAAGAAGAAGAAGGGGAAGAACAAGGGGACGACAAGGAAGAAGACGCGTCGAACCTGAAGAAGCCTCGTGTTGTCTGGTCTGTTGAGTTGCACCAGCAGTTTGTCGCCGCTGTTAATCAGCTCGGCGTTGAAAGTAAGAAAGATCTCTCAGAAGCCCTTTCTTTACTGATTACGTCATTTCTGATTTATGTTGTTAAAAATGTGATCTTCTTGTGGCCACAGAAGCCGTCCCCAAGAAGATCTTGGAGCTGATGAATGTTCCTGGACTAACCCGAGAAAACGTAGCCAGCCACCTCCAGAAATACAGGATATATCTAAGACGGCTCGGAGGAGTGTCGCAGCACCAAGGGAGCTTAAACAACTCGTTTATGACGGGTCAAGACGCGAGCTTCGGTCCTCTTTCGACGTTGAACGGGTTCGATCTCCAAGCGCTAGCTGTCACGGGTCAGCTTCCTGCTCAGAGCCTTGCACAGCTTCAAGCCGCCGGGTTAGGCCGGCCTGCTACTACGATGGTCTCTAAGTCCGGGTTGCCTGTTTCCTCCATCGTGGACGAGAGAAGCATCTTCAGCTTCGACAACCCGAAAACAAGATTCGGAGGAGGAGACGGGCTTGTTGTTGGTGGTCATCATCATCACCACCACGGCCAACAGCAGCAACAACAACAACCGCAACCGCACTTGCTTCACGGTGTCCCGACGGGTATGGAAGCAAGACAGCTCGCTGGTTTACAACAGCAGCTTCCCATGAGTAACCGAATGAGCATTCAGCAACAGATCGCTGCCGTTCGAGCAGGGCACAGCGTGCAAAACGGTGGAATGCTGATGCCTCTACCTGGCCAGCAGCAGCCGTTGCCACGTGGACCGCCGCCGCCGCCGTCGTCGCAGTCGTCCATCAGGCAGCCGATGTTATCGAACCGGAGGAGCAGTATTGTCCCGGAGAGCAGCCGGGTGTTGCCGACAGGTTACACCAACCTCGCAACGCAGCACTCGTCGAGCGCGATGGCTTATAACAACTTCCAGTCGGAGCTCCCCGTGAATAGCTTCCCGCTAGCGAGTGCGCCGGGGTTGTCGATTCGGAAAGCTCCTTCTTACCAGGAAGAGGTTAACAGCTCGGAAGCGGGTTTCACTACCACCCCGAGCTACGACATGTTCAGCAACAACAGGCAGAGTAGTAATGATTGGGATCTCCGGAGTATTGGGATCACCTTTGAGGCGCATCAGGACGCGGAGTCCGTCGCGTTTTCGAACTCAGAAGCGTACTCTTCTTCGTCCATGTCGAGAAACAACAACTCGGTTGCAGCCACCGAACATGGCCGGAACCACCAGCAGCAGCAGCAGGCACCGCCGGGCATGGTCGTCTCTCATCATCAGGTTTATGGAGAGGGAGGGCGTGGCTCAGTGAGGGTGAAGTCGGAGAGAGCGTCGGCGGATACTACATCGGGAATGGCGTTTCACGAGCAGTTTAGTAATCAAGAAGATCTTATGAGCGCACTTCTTAAGCAGGTTTGATTTCGATTTTTTTTTTTTTTTTGTCTCTCTTATATAGAAGAAGCATAAAACACTTTTAGTTTTTTAGAGTTTGCGTTTCAAAACCATATATATATATAACAGTTTCAGACGCTTTCTCACCATTGCTCACGTTGTCTTCCATAGTTAACAAAAGTAATAAAACATTGTACGAGAAAATAAAGAGCTTAGAAACTTTTGACGAGAGGTTGATAATATAAGTCAACATTTTGGGTTACTTTTTTTATAAACATGTTTTATAATCAAATTTCAATGAACAACAAGCAGTTGTAATTGAAAGGTTGAGTTAAGAGAAGTTGAAAAAACCACAATCTTGTGTTGATACAGGAAGGGATTGCACCGGTTGATACTGAATTCGACTTTGACGCATACTCGATCGATGATATTCCGGTTTGATTGGATAAATGTCAGATATAAACCGGAAGGGACTGCCAGGATTTGTATTGTAACATTACACGACCATCTGCTTGATAACTCGTTCGTGAAATTTGGTTGATATATACATATAAGGGTATATAATCTGCGTGAAAATTTAAAGGCAGATTATATAAAAAATTGTTTGTAATTTTGGTATTATTATTTATGTTAGGAGCTAATATGTTAAATTTCCTTGGAGATTCTTTTGGTCCTCGTTTATGTAGTGAGGCGTCGTTTTAGGACAAGACAAGAACACTTCTCTTCTTAGTGTTTACATAATTTTGATACGTATTTTTCTATCTATTTTCTTTTAGAGTTTAAACTTTATCATACCTTAAACTTGATGAGATGTAAATCATTCGACCACATTCTTACCGACCGGAACAGTTAACTGATATACCTAAGTAAATTAAATATGGTGTTTTGTGGTACAAGGATCAAAGAGAAACAAAATCGGACTTCAACTATCAAAATTCAAAACACAAAGAATCTGCATGTTCAATATAATATGTATCCCAGAATCACACGCTGCACAAAGCACCACCACTAGTATAGTTGTGCAAACATCTGGTTAGAAAAGAATTAAGAAAAACTCTGTATATTATTGTTCCCAGCCACTCAATAATCACCGGAAACTCTTTAAACCCCAAGAAGCAAGAGAGCCAAAAAAGGTAACGCCATGAGAAGAAAAGTGGAGACTTGTCTCTTGTGACCGTTCCCCATAGGTAGCACAGAAGGAAGCGAACATTGCTGACCGTTGAAGAACACTTTGGTCGGAAACCCATCTCCGGAACCAACTTTGATTCCAGGAGTCAGTTTCTTGGTGAAGGTGATAACCGACTGCTGTTTACCGGGTACCCGGAAGTCCTTACTCGGGTTTTTACCGTCTTGCTCTGCGACGAGATAGTTCAGTCCAGGAAGACCTTCCATCAAAACAGTGTTGTTCTTTCCGTTGACGGCGACGGTGGTTCCGTTAAAGGAGTAAGCTTTGTCGAATCCCGGCGCCGCGTTTCTCATTTCAACCGCCGTAAACCAGTCCGGAAAATCGGTTTCCCCCCAGTTGAAGAGTGTGATCCGAGCGCTCCATCCTCCTCTGTAATCTGTTGCTAGATGCCAATTGATGCTGACTCCACAGTTATCTCCGCAGGGCAATAAATCAGGTAGTTTCCGGCGTTTTAACACCGCCCAAGCGTTGGTTAGCTTGGTTCGGTTCTCAAACGGAACAAGAAGAGCTTGAGGCGGTAGAAGAAGAGCTGGAGAAGTTGTGCTGCAGGTGCGAGCCACTCTGTCGCTAGAGCAGCCTCCGCAAGCGCAGGTATTACAAGGGATGATGGAGTCGTTGAAGTAAGAAGAGAAGGAGACACAGCATTGGGGAGTAGGTGGTTGAGTCATGTTGCAAACCACTTGCCAGCTAGCGAAAGCAGTCCGGTTTAAAGGCAAACCGCTCGCATCAGGGAACTGGCTGGCGCTGACTCGAACAGGAGGGCCGCATTTGTAATCCGGGTTCATGTTACCTCTAATCTGCCAGCTCTGAGGTGGAGTGATCGCGGAGATGTTGAGGTCAGGAGGCAACTTGTAGACCTGCATTTGGAAAACCGACTTCGACTTGCTCGGATCCATAGACGGCGGCAAGATGGTCCCGTTTCTGCAGCAGTATGGTTTGAGTCCGAGATTGGAGTCGTTGTACTTGGTGAGAGGGAGGTCTATGATGGTTGGCCTCCTCGCGCAGCTCAAGACGTTGGAGAAGTCGAGTGATTGGTAGTTTTTGCCTTGAGGGCCAGCGATGCATTCGGATGAATCCACAACGCTCGGGTACGCTCCTTTGGTTGTGTAGATGAACTCATCTTTCATCCACGCGAAGCTTAGTTTCCAATAGTCGAGACGACCAAGCGGGTTGTGATTCTCGATCGTGACTTGCGACCAGTAGTTCGTTGTGTATGCTCTGGTCACGTCGTACATGATGGTTAGATCTCCGTCTTGTCTTGGAAGGTACTTTTCGGTGATGGGGACTGTTTTATTTGTCGGAACCGGCTTGCAACATACTTGCAGAACATTTCTACCTGAACAAACAACAGAGACGAGGCTTAGAAATACATTTCATTTCAAGACACAACACAACACAAGAAAAACAACCGAACTGTTTCTTTACACAATCATAATCAGAATAGTATTCTCCTAAGTAACTAAAGGTCTAATCTAACTGCTACTGAAGACTACTAATTCATTTTCTTTTTTTTCTCTCTCAAGAAATAGACTTTTTCAACGAGTGATTATATCAAACAGAACTAATCAATGTGATCGTTCCACCATTTTTTTTAATACGAAACTCTTTCTATTGCTTTCGTAATGAAGTTAGCAACCTAAAGATAACACAACAGCCAAAAAAACAACAACTCTTCTTGAAAAACCAAACGAGTAAACTGAAAAACAAATAAAAAATAATTTAGAGGCCATCGAAATTCAGACGATTATTTTTTTTTAAACCTTGTTGAGAGGGTAAGGGACATTTCCATCCATCATTAACAAGAGTGATGTTCTTCGGAAGAGGAATATTCGGCGGCGCAACACCAAACTGAGTACCGACGAGGTCGATACGTGCTTGCATCTGAGTTAAGTCCCCGGCCGTCATAATCGCCGACATCAAATCCGACGCGGGGTACCCGGCGAAGGTCGTACCGTTCTCTACGCTCGCCGGGAGGATAGAACCGTCGCCGAGGACGGCGTTGGTGGCTGAAACAATGATCTCGCGGTGGGCGAATCCAACGAAGACACGCCACGACTTAAGCTCGCTGCGGCCGTTGTTGAGCACTGTGATCTCCGACTCGAACCGGTACGGCTGGTTCTTAGTGTCGTTCGGTTTGATCTTGGTTCCGGTCGAGTAAGTGTACGAGACGAAGACGCCGTTGCAGAGGTTGGCGTCTTTAGAGATCCGTGGTTTAGCGTGGGGCTGAGATGACGTTAGTGGAATCGCCGTGAAGAGAGACAGCAATAGAAAAATCCATGGGATGGGTTTCGGAGTTAAACCCATGATGATGCTAATTCTCGTTACTCGCAAAAAACCTCTGTTTTAGTTTTTGGATTTGGGAAATGAAAAGGAGAAAATTTTGGCTTTTCCTTTTTCAAGAGAGGAAGCGACCGCGTTAAAATACAAGAAGACGACGCTGTGTAATGAAAAATTATGTGCGCGTTCAAATTGTGTGGATTTTAATATATTTTTGGTGTTTTTGTATAAGTGTTTTTTTTCTTGTTGAAGGAAACAAAGGTTACAAAATTTTGTGAAAAAGACTATAAATACTTAATTTTTTTACAACATGAACCTTTTATTTCTATGAATTATATTATTGAATGTCTATCTCCGCTTAGAGAAAATCTGTTTAAATAATTTAGATTTAATTGACGGAAATTACTTTCTTTTGAACCCGTGTGTTTATTTGGCGAGATTAATTGAGGATTGTATTTTGATATTTGCTATATTTGGAGATATTTCCTACTAATTATTTTATCAATTTCAATTATTTTTAGGAGTGTTTTATGGAATATTTGGATGGAATAAGAGTTATGTAGTAGTATTTTGATTTTGATATTATGTGAAGATTTCACTCTCACTTTGCTTTGATTTCGTGATGATCAAAAAAGGAAAACGTGTTTTTCAATGGAAATATGAGTACGAAATAGCTGTTCGGTATTAATGCGAAATTACTAATTTGATTTCCCGTATTGAAGGGTATAGTTTGAGTGAAGATCCTTTTAACAAAAAAAAAAAGGTATAGTTTGAGAATGATAATAACGTTACTGGAGTTCACTTGTAAAATCAAGAACTAATGGTCCTGAATTTGAATTGACTGCATAATATGAGGGTTAACATAGAAAAGGGGTGGCTTTCGTCGTCAAAGGAAGCCCCGATTGAGCGAAGTCTGGGGTCCACTCAGTTGCCCAATATTTGAATTGTTCTCGTGGTTCACGGCTTTACCTAGCCACGTCAGCATTTGTCCCCTACGGTATTCATTAAAATGAATTATTTATTTTTCGTCACCACTTTGGGTTTATAAGCTAAATATTAGTATTGACTTTGCCATATAAAACATCATTTATAATTTTGCTGGTGCATCACTGATAATATATGATGACTTATTAAGGTTGAATCATATTTATGTATATTAAAAAAACCAGTTGCTTTTGAAAGATTAACTTTGGTAGGCTTACTTACAAGTTAGTACAGGGTTATTCAAAATAATTTAACCACCAAAACTCTACCAAGGGCAGAGTAAAAGTTACCAATGATCAAATCAACGGGTACAAGACTCCTTGATTTTTTTTTCCCTTAAAATACTAGTGGTAACCATAAATTTCTGATAATATTTGAAATTGTTAGCAGTTGCGAATTCAAAAAATATTAATAAATTAAATTCAAATCAAATGAGAAAAAACATCAATGGACCAAAAACAAAAATAAATTGGGTTGATGGAGACAAGACAAACTAGGACCACGCGCATCTTGATTGCCGTGAAAAGCCCAATTTTCTGGGCTATATGGGCCTAATAGCTACAAGGAAATAAGCGTACGCGCATTGAATTAGCGCGTGAGAAAGTCGACCAAATCTCATTTATACATTTAGGGATTGAATGAGAGGAATAGCCACAAATTAATGAAAACACCTTGAATTAATTGTATTGCTCTCAAAACTGACATTCATTAGCAAATGAACACATTAGTACTAAAAAAAAAAAAAACAACGACATGACTAGAAAGTAGAAACTACACATTCATAATCATACATATACTAATCTATCTAGTTAATTTAATTAATCGAATCTCACTTAATTATTCCCTAATGACACCAAAAAAAAGCTTCTTCGCTTAGGCGTGAACAGAGCCGCAAGAAAGCGCCATGAGAAGCACGGCGGCTCTTTCTTCCTCGCCGAGTTTCCTCCACAACCTCTTCTTCTCAACCGATGATCTCTTCATCACCGGAACTTTAAACCCTAAATCCAAAAATTTGCTCACTCCTTTCCTACTGCTGCTACTACTACTACTCTTGCTGCTGTTACAGGTTTTGGGATCATCATCCTTGTCCATCTTCTTCTTCGCAATTCGGGGATGATCTATGGTTAGATCACTACCGCTACTGCTCTTTCTGTTCTTCTTCTTCTCCTCTGGTCTCGTAACAAGAGCTGCTTGCCTCTTCTTCCTGCTCTTGATCCCACAAGCATTGCACAATGACTGCATAACAAAACAAGACCATTTCGCATTTCGATTAGACCACTGAACCTTTTTGATCTCCAGAGCATAACTTAGGCTAGATCTCCACAAATAGAGACTACACATAACAGAGATCTAGATTCTTCCAAAATCAAACAAGGACTATCACACCCGTGGATCAAGCACCGAGGCTAAGCTTATTCTCAAACTACATACTTTCATTGATTATAAGATAACTCCAAAACAAAACGATCATTCGATTTCGCGATCCGATGAACAGATCTACTATAGTAGAAATCCACAACAAAGCAACAAGTGAGAGGATTGAAGTTATTATGATTGTACCTTAGGACCGGCAGGGCCACCGCGCCAGAGAGGAGTTCGGATAGTTCCGCAATCGACGCAAGTCCTCTTGGTGTCACCGGAACTAGCACCGCCGCCGCCGCCACTTCCACTGCTACTGCAGTTCTCATTATCAACATCCGATAACTCTCCAGCAGAGTCGACCTTAGTTTTCGTTTCTTCTGATCCCTCAGACATCTTCGAGAAGAAAACCTGATCGGAGCAAATTTAATGATAAGGAAGAGAGAGAGGGGACGAATGGTTAGCAAACGGATAAAACAAACGGAGAGAGGCCTTTATAATTAGGGAGGAAAGGCGGGGGCGGAAACCCTAGGATTTCGGGGGTTGTGCATTTACTAATTTACCCTCGAGCGGGAGCTTTTACTACTTTTCGACCACCCGCCAAAATTTTACAAGGAAAAAAACGAGGGAAGATTGAATTTTCTGTTAAAAGAAAAAGCCGCGTTCGAACAAGATATTCAAAGTGGCGCACTAGTTTGCTTCTTGGCCTCTTTGGTTACTGCTGCCCTAACAAACTAGGGTGATCAATTTTAAATTCATTTTTTTTTTTAGTTTAGAAAAATTAATTAAAAAGTGTATTAAGTTTTTTTATAAATACTTTCTTGACAAACTGTAGTTTGATATTTGGATTTCAAGTCAAAATTCTCTAATTTGAAAAATAAATGATGATACAAAATTTAGATCTAGTTTTTTTTTTTTGTTTTCTTTCGAATGATTGGATTATTAGTTTATTATCAAAGGGATTCAAGGCAACGATATGATTTATGCGTTTCTCCAATTATGTAAAAACAAAATCCGTTGGGCTTAATCTGGTAGTCCAAGCCCATAATGATGAGGCCGTAGTTAAGTTCTACCCGAAATTATAAAAGTTATTTAAAGGTCGTCTCGCATATATATATATAACCTAATCACTTTACATCGATCCTTGTTGAAACAAACAATGACGAAAATTTCCAATCTTCCACAGGATTTGGTAACGGAGATTCTCTCTAGGATTCCGCTGACATCTATGAGAGCAGTGCGATTTACCTGCACACAGTAAAGATCAGAGCTTTATAAAGAAGCACCTTGCTCAAGTAAGAGCAACGGAGGAGACGGAGTTTCTGGCCATCATGGTCATGGATTTTAGGGTTTATCTAATGAATATCAATCTCCGTGGGAACCACAAGGACGATGGCAATGTTGAAAAGCGAGAAGGAAAACTCATTAGCCTAGACGATGCAGATCGGGTCGACATATCTACAATCTTTCACTGCGACGGTTTAGTCTTATGCATCACAGAAGACATCGAATCTAGGCTTGTGGTTTGGAACCCTTACAGTGGGCGAACGGGGTGGATCCAACCAAGAAATTCTTACAAGAAATGGGACATTTACTCTTTCGGATACGAAACAAAGAACAATTCGGTCCGTAGCCACAAAATCTTGAGATTTGAGGATGATTCCAGCGAGAGTGTAACGCAGTATAATTGTGAGTTTGAAATCTACAATTTGGACTCTAATACGTGGAAGGTTGTTGATCCCTCTCCCGCCCGGGTAATCTGGGATATAAAGTTTGATCGTCATGGTGTGTCTCTCAAAGGAAATACTTACTGGCTTGCTCGAGATAACCTTCCAATAGGAGAAGTAGAAGAAGAGGGTGATTTCTTGATGTGTTTTGATTTCACAAGAGAGAGGTTTGGACCACTTTCATTGCCGTTTCAAACTTGTTCTGAAGACAATTTGATTCTTTCAAGTGTTGGAGAAGAGCAACTTGCTGTGTTGCGCGCTCAAACAGTACTATTGGAGATTTGGGTTACGACTAAGATTGAGCCTGAAGTGGTGTGGTGGAAGAAGTTGTTCTTATCAAAGGATACGAATCCACTGAGCTATCTTCGATGTGACTTTACAGATGGTGAAACCGCTTTCTTTATTGACCAAGGGAATAAAGTAGCTGTAGTTTTTGATAAAAACGTACTATTCTCCAATGACAACATAGCTTACATCATCGGAGAGTATGGATATATCGAATATGTGGATCTCGCAGTCGGAGAATCTTCAAGAAAAAATCATCGTTGTCCATTTGGGTGTTCTTATGTTCCAAGTTCAATGCAAATCAAGCAAGGAGGCAAAAGGAAAAAATAGTTACAGTTTTAGTTCGTCCATCTACAGTACCTAAACATTTTTTTTTTTTTTTTTTTTGTTGGTTTTAGTACCTAATTAAACGTGTTATGTCATGCTTTTAGTACCTAATTATTTTGTTAGTACCTGGTCAACTGTTTATTTTGTTTCTCATCTCTTGTGTGCTGTACGGAATCATCCGAGGAGTAAAAGATGATTAAGTTTGACGGGCTCATTGTGACATCTACGGCAAGTTTCAAGATAATGTTTTAATTTGTGTTAAAATTCGAATGGATAGTGTATCTAGTTTTCTTAGATTAAACTGTTTGTCTTTTTTTCATTAATTATACTAGGATGACGCGCGGTAAAATGAATATTTTAATTAATGATTTTTTTCATTAGAAAATCAAATTATATAATAATATAATAACATAATTATAATAACAATCATCCTTTTTATTTTAAGATCTACAATATATATGGGTTTTATGTTTACGTATATAGAACTTTAAAAAAAAAAACTCAAATATAACATCATCATTCCACTTAATTTATTCTTAATATTTGAAAAAACCAAACAAAAGTAACTCAATTAACAAACGAATTAATATGTAATTCAGTAAATGTATCTCATATTTTGTTTTTTTTGAACATAAGCTTTCAAAAATGTATCTCATCTTGAACATTGATAAATAATCTAAAAGCAAATCTATTGGGTATCTTCAATTCCGGGCAATGAGGACACAAACCAGAAGAGCAAAATAGAAACTTGGTTTGCATCAAGATGATGGCATAAGTTTTATAACTCATTCTTATCTTAATATATTTTCAAACATAGGTGCAGTCATTGTAAACTGGGTTTTATTTAGTTGAATTAGTATTACATTCACTCAAAAATATAAAGGGAAAATTTTTAAAATACACTTTTGGGGTGTACATTTTCAAAATTATCCTCATATAACATTTCTATGCTTAATTAAATGTATTTCATTAAAATAAAATAGTCTCAATTTTCAAATCCAATTCAAAGGAAAAGCTGTAATTAATTAGCTCGTTTGGGGAGGAGCAAGTGGGTCAGCGGTAGTGCATCACCTCAGCATCTTTCCCATCTGGAGTTCGACTCCACCTAACCCCCATGTGGGGTTTATTTCCTCAGTGGAAGTATTGGTCAGTGGGCCGGCCTATGACAAAAAAAAAAAATTTAGCTCGTTTTTCATATTCTTACGCCTGCTGCTCTAATTCTGTCTTTAATTACCAGCACATTTTTGCCCATTCTTTCTTTATGGGACCGAACAAGTAAAATCTATTCCTTTTACGTTATAATAAAAATTGATGTTCATATAAATTTAAAGAGTCTTTTTCTCTATTTCACTCGGTTATGTTTGGAAAACTTTAAGCGATGTTCATATAAATGTATTCGTAGACAAGTGGCTATTAATATTGCCACCCATTTTACCAAGTCATAAAATTATCTCCGTGACATGATAACGAATGACAAATTAAGCCACTTCTCTTTTAGTAATCTATGAACTTACCACTGAAAAATCCAACCTCAAAGATCCAACCTCTACCCCTTATATGCTGCTTTTCTCGGGACCAAACCAGAGCCATACCAACGTCTAAAGATGCGTAGGCGATGAAAAATAAAATATCCGCTTATGAAAAATAGAAATGTTCACAGTAACAAAAGTGTAAAGAAAAATTTGAAAAGATAAGAATTATTGTTATATGAAAAAAGAAATAGTTCAAAACGTGTTTTTCATCCTTTCTTTCCCACAAAATTATCAACCCTTCTTTCCAGTTTCGAAAACAAATTGTCTAACCAACCTTTCGGTAGATTAGATAGTATAACTACATATGCTTCTAATTTATTAAAAAAAAAAAAAAAATTGGGGCCCTAGGCTCATATTGTTTCTTTCACATAACCGTAGCCCTGGATCAAACCATCAAAGAGAACATCAATCCGTTGCTCTGACATGAAAGCCCCGAGTAAAGAGACCATCTGTATCTGTATGGGAAATAACATGTTTTATCTCTCATATAGTCAGCGTCACTAAGAGATTGTTCGTCAAATGTGTAATATATCAACCAACTACAAGAAGCAGACTAACCCAAATTGGTACCAGTTTTGACAAAAAAGTTTGTAGTTTCACCAAAGAATTATGCGCAAAAATAGAAACCACTGCTCATATATAATAGGGGAAAAGGTGTATATCATGTCTAAATTATGAACTACTCTTTCTACATGCTCTATTTAGTGTTTCGTCTTCATTAATCATGTAACCATTGTGCAAAACACATTTTCAGAAACATTTATTGACCAAGTTAGTTACTTCCTATTTACAAACTATATAATAAAGTTTCTAACTATATCATGAATGTTTGTATAATTTATAGTAGAGTACGTGACATTTAAAAAATACCCGATTTCCTTCGTTCATCAGGCTTTGCAAATGTCAAGCAGGACGATAAGTGTTTTTATATATTCTCTCTGTGTTTTTAATTAGGTAAAGTTATATAAATTGGGGACAATTTGAAACCCTTACTGAAGAAAAGACAAAACAAAAAATAGAAAACTGAAGTTGTGGCCGATCAACTTAACTGCAACCATCAAATATGTAATACAAAAAAAAAAAAAAACACAATATAGAGTTAGCAAAAGTTTGAATAAATTATAACTGAAGTTTTAAGCATCGATGAAAGAAGAGTTTATATCCTTCTACGTCGATTCAGAGACGTAGTAGAAACAGAAACAGAAACAGAAACAAAAACAGAGGGATGGTGGTGACAAACGGCGAGGAGACCACAAGGACGATGAAAGAAAAGGAAATGAATGGTGATTGTGATTCGTGATTTTGTAGATTAGGACAATAGCGAGACTAATAACCTATATGGCTATATCCATGCACAAACGATGTAGAGAAAATAGCGGAGGGATGGTGGCGACAGACGCGGATGAGTCCACAACGTGAATGAGAGAAGGATCACTTTTTAGGAACATAACCAACTAATAGTATAATTGAGAATAACGATTCTTTTAAACAAACAACGACAATTGTGAGGGTTTTGAGCGAGCATGAGATCAAAAACTACTGAAATAATTCTGTATATAATTTGTGAGAAGATACGACTCATGGTAAGCAATTGAAAAGAAGAGACGACGTTCTGTAATTGCACCCATATCTACAGATTACACCTTTACGGTAAATTTGGAGTTGTATTTCTGATTAATCTTGCTATTCGTTTGCCAATTTTTCATATAAAAAAAATGTTGACGTCAGCGGCCCCAAAGAAGACCAAATGTTTGCCATAAAAAGCGGTGAGGAGGTTGTCTCAGGAAGTATGACAGAGGGTTGAAACAATCGCCGCGGGTCTGGAAATCAAAGATAAGGNGACCAAAAAAAAAAAAAAAAAAAAAAAAACTTTCTAAAAAGTCATGCGAGACAATAAAACAACTAAATATGAATCATATCCTCTTTGTTATCGTGGAACAATTTGAGACACTTACCTTAAAGAAGGAGAAGGGAGAACTGAAATAGTTACGGGAATTTCGATTACGAGACTCAAATGGGACAAGAAGATTGTGAATGATGATTCTGTAGATCTGGACCGCTGGACGGAAGCTAGGGCAATGGACAGATGGTGGTGATGGACAGCGAGGAGACATAACAAAAGGGTAATCACAATAAAGTAGAAAAAACAACGATACTCTAAGAGAAATTTGAGGGGAAAAAAGGTAATATAAAACTTCTTGGATTCTATATTTTATCGTGAGCAAGATGCAACTCTTCCATCTCTGATTGAAAGAAAGCGTTTCTTCGCAGAGGAAAAGACGCGACTGTTTCTGAACGCACCCCTTTGTACAGCTTATACCTTTTCGGCTAAAAAAAAAAAATTATGTTTAATCTTGACCGTACGTTTGGTTAGTTAGATGAGGTTATGACCGTTATATGAGTTTTGTTTTTCCTACAAAAAAATGCTGACGTCAGCGGTTCAACAAAAGTGAGCTTGCTGTTACATATAGATGTTTCTTCGCTGTCATAGGAAGTTCGCTTAGTAGTTAGTAATCAAAACTGAAAGTGCATGGGGGGGCCACCGAAGCAAATAGTGAATGATACAGAAAGTAGTAGATCACAA